>BROI01000001.1:2545000-2560000 GCA_027923505.1 Mayamaea pseudoterrestris
TATCATCTCGTTGGTATACTTCCTCATCGAGCAATCGTAGTACATGCCGCGCTCGTCCGATTTCAACTCGTGGTCCACGCCAAGGAGTCGCTCCAACGATCCCAAGTCCTTGATCTCGACATGCTTCTTGATCCAAGCTTTCAACTTCTCTATCTCGCTTGTGTAGCCTGAGTTGATAACGTCGTCAACGTAAACCATCACAAACAAGACCAGTTCCCTAAAGATGCACAGATCCATTTTCAACTGCACCAAGTTCATGTGCTCTGCATCCTTGAGCAGCTTGATAAAGTATTGCTGCCACAGCCTCGACGCATTCACTTGTCCATACTGGGTCATCGACAGACGAATGCAGTGTGTCGTTTGATTAAATGTCCTTCCTTGCAACTTGCAATAATCTTCGTAAAGGACTGGCGCCTTGATCTACAGCCAGTCTCCACTGGCGCTTGCAAGAATGCCGCGCACACATCAAAACGGATTCATCTTGTATGTAAGGACGTTCTTTGTTCCAGGTGTCTTTCCATTGGGAGGATGAGGGATTTCAGTCCATGCTTTGCCATCAAACTTGCCATACTCAATGAACGTCGGCTGCTCCCACGTCACTCGATTCTGCTCATTTTACACCCCCTCCAGTTCTTTGGGACAGGTGGTGGTGATTTGCCTGAAACCACGGCAAAGACTAGATCTGCAAGGTTAACTGGATCCTCATGGTCACTTGTGATGGATTCTCCCTCCTTGTTTGCAATCATGGGCGCGCCAGCCTGGCCCTCCTCGCCACCAACGTCACCAACTCCAATAGGTGCGCCACCATGTGCAAGTTGTTCTCCAGCTTCAATCTCCTCCATTCAACAACCACAGAACCACAATCAATCACCTCGTTTAGTACGCAACCTTGCATCAACTGCTGTCCATGGTCAACTTTGATATCAGCAGCTGAATCCCTCCTCAAGGGAGCACCACAAGAACGAGTCATGATTGGCGAGTGCAGTGGTACATAGCGCAGCAGGGGTAGCAGTGCACGCTGGCGCAGGCATGCCATCATCCTCCACTTTTCCATCCGGAGGCATTCCACCATGACCAAAGCTCCCCAATGATATATCGTCAGACTCTTCAAAGAAACCTTCTTCAATGCCATCATCATTATCTTCTGTACCCTTTTTAACGAAAGGATAGACCCAACGAACGTCCTTTGTGGCAATCACTTTACGTGTAGATCACTTGTAAACCAAGCACGTTCCTGCAGCGTGGCGTGGAGCGTGTCCCACATAAAAGCATTCCTCCTCCTTGGGGACAAAATGGCATTAATTCACCATGGGGATCTTGTAATAACCACGCGCTCCAAAGGGAAGCTGATTCTTTGCTTGCACAGGCACAGTCTCTTTGAAAGGGGTATAAGCATCGGTATATCCAAGGCATGGAATCAAATTGTCCTTTACCGTCGCCAGCTCAAGGAAATTTCCCCACAAGGCCATCGTCTCAGTGTGGGTCAGCTGATTCTCCTCAGTCATCATGCTTGCGTGTCCCTTGTTGTGGATTGTTGGAAATGCTCTCTCCGCACAACTGTTCTGCATTGGCGTGTGAGGCGCCGTCTGCTCCATCTTGATTCCCCGAACCAAGCAAGGCTCAACAAGCAGCTCCCATTCTGGCATGTTATCGCAGCAAAGAAAACAACAACGGAAGCCCTTCACCTTTAACCAATCAATCAACACAACAATCTGCTCAGTAAACTCGTTCTTCTGAGCTCCAAAGTAGCTCCACTTGCGACAAGTTGCATCATCAACGATCACGCACCAGTAACAATTCTTGCCGAGAGACTCTTTATATGGACCGCTCAAGTCGAGAAACAAACGCTCTCCAGGATGCTTTGCCTCTATCTCCATCTTCTTCTTCATGTTCTGCAACTTAGCTTTTCCTTCCCTCAAGCAACACAAAAATCCAATGTGCCGACAAGCTTCCAACCAAATTGCTTTGCCATGAGCTTCAAGTGCGACATACCAACGTGTCCCAAGCGACAGTGTGCCTCGTTGATATAAATTTGACGCATGGTCGGCGTCGAAGAATCATCCTTCCCGTCATCGAGCGCATCACCAGCATCTTGAAAGAGACAAAGTGCGCTGTGTCTGCTCATCTCCCGATGCTGCCAAGTAAAAGAATTTGCCGTCACGTTCAAAGTTGAGTCTACGCTCCTTTCCCTTCAGCGTTGTCCAAGCGACTCAAATCCGCTCCTTGCTCGCCAACTTGACGAAGCATCCTTTATCCAAAAGCTTGCTCAAACTGATGATATTGCGAGGAAAAGTCGGCATGATCAGTATCTCCGTCAAGACAAAACGAGTACCATCCTTCGTCATGAGTGGCAAGTCTCCCATCTGAGTTGCCAATCAGTGAGTTCCATCGGCAATGATCAAGGTACGACTGCAAGTCCTCAAGTTTACCATCGCATCGGCGCAATGGACTCCGTGTGTTCCGCTCCCCGAGTCCAACACGTACTTGTTGTCGTAACCTTCGTTGCGATCCGAGACTGCAAATACCAAGTGCTTCTCCTCTTTCTCTTCCAGCGATCCTTCGGTAAGTGAATTGTTGTTATCGATGCTCTCGTTCGGGCGCAACAAGACAGGCATCTCACTCGAATCATCGCTGTCATATCCACTCAGGTTGCGAGGAACCAAGCTCGGGGTGGAGGATCCGCTATCGGTGCTTTCGTTGTCCCAATTGGTGTCGCACAGGACCGAATCGCCATCTTTGCTATCATTGACGAAATACCAGTCATCATCGTCTTCCTCAATCTCCATGGTTGAGCGCTGGTTGCAAATCCATTTAAACGCGCCTGCACTACACTGTCGACCTACAAGAAGCTGTAGCACAAACAAAAGGGAAATTATATTATTGTGAGCATTGATTTCTGCCGTCTTGCGGGTGTGTTCTCAAGCAATCTTATTGGATGCTTTTAGATCCTCTTCGTTCTGCTCCGAGCTGCTCTCCTATTAAGCTCCACGTAAGCATGTGGGACTGCTCCTGTCTCCAGGGTACGTTTGCGCCCATTGGCTCTCCATACGTGGCTGATGTCAGATGCACCTCCGTCGGCAACTCACACAATTTCTCTGACGTCACTGGCACCTCCATCAACTGCTCCTCCATGACGGCCATCAACCAAGGATCCTTGTCCTCCGAGTCTTCAGCATTAGAGCAACTGCCTTGACTGCTGTTGCTCTTCTTCTTCAGGCACTTGCTAGCGTAATGACCCTTCTCACCACAATTGAAACAGGTAATGTTCTTCTTCTTGTCTCCGTTTCCCTTGCTGCCAGCGCCATTGTTCTTCACGTTGCTGCCCTTCTCACCCTTGTCATCCTTCTTCTTGTCAGGACAATCGCGCTTGACATGACCAAACTTGTGACACTTGTGGCAGCGTTTCAGTGGTGGCTTGCCAGGCCAAGTAGCTAACGCCAAATCGTTGCCTTTCTTGCCTCCCTTGCCGCCTGGGTTTCCACTCACTTTCCACTCCTTGACAATCAACTCCTTAAAGTCCTTCAAGGTAAACATTTCCTTCATAACGTTGCCGCGATGAGCCAAGCTGTTGAGCGCTGGAGACACTGGAAGATGGTCAACTTCTTCTGGTTGTCGTCGTTCATGTACTTGGGGTCAACGTCTCCCAAGTGAGTGTTGGCAAGCTCAAGAACCGCCAACCAATCATGCGCCATTGTGTAATTCCCCGGGACGCTGCGGGAGATCCAATATCATGTTGCCAGCCTCGAATTCTTCCTTCAGGAGCTCCCACATGGCCAACATGGTAGGCTGCGCGCTAACTCGACGCATCAGGGCATGATTCTCAATGCTATTGACGATAGCAGCTTGAGCTTTGGCATTCATATCATGGAGACGCAACTCTTGGGTTGTCGCTTCGCGAGTAGTCTTCGTCCCAGTGCTTCTCTTGTTTGAATCCTTCTCCTCCTCCTTAACTTCCATCATGAGGTACTCATCAGGACTCAACAACTTGTGCTTCGCCAACTTAGACAAGTCCTTGTTCATTGCACCGAGCGCTCCCAACCCTTCAATCAACGAGAGGATTTGAGGCTTCCAGTCCTTCTACGTCTCCTTCAACCCATTCCATGGGACTTTGCGTAGGTTCTTGGCTTCCATGGTGCTTGGCATCTTGTCTTGAATCCTTTTTAAGTTGAACGTTTTAAAACGTGTGTTAGAAAGTACGGTTGTACAATACCAAATAAAGACTCTGCAATTGCTAACGATACTCGATATTATGATCTTAAACTGCTGCAAACTAAAGTCGCTCCTCTCGCATCTTCAAGATGTATCCTCTTCTGCAACTTGCCTCAAGTTGCCCTCAATATAGAGCATAAAGTAGCCATTCAGGCTGACTTTTGCACTTAACCACGTAAGCTTGCAGACTGACGCAAGCTCTTCTTGCAATTCAAGTTGAATTGCATCTGGTTGCTTTCTTTGGACCGTTTTGGCTTCTTGTGGGTTACCTCAGTCCACTCATCGTTAGCTAACTCATCCTCATCCGTAAGTCGGTCTGAGCACCATGAAGACTCGCTTTTCACAACAGACAACATCTGGGAGAAAATGCTCCTGATAGCAGCAATGTATGATGCAGTTGACTCATTCCTTGCTGCGGCTTTAGCATTGAACATGTCGAAGTTGCACAAGCTTAGCGTGTGAGCTTAAATATCAGACTGCAATAATGGACAAATAGCTTGACGCAAGACAAATGGACTATTGCAATGCACTTAGTTCTTGTTTGTTGTTTAACTGGCCTCTCTAGAAGGGCGAGGCTTGAAGATCCTGAGGTATCAACCCACGCTTGGAGGAAGGGATTTGATGGCTTGCCTCTTGGAAAGTAACCTGGGTGACCCAACTGTGGAGACTCTCGTTGTCTGGTGCAGGGCCTCTTGGGGTGATTCTCCTTGTTGGATGAGAGAAAGTAACATTTGTTTTGCCAGTGCAAGGTAGGGAGCACTCATTGAAGAATTTCTGTATGGTTGAAAATCTTGGGTCAAAGTGAACATGGAACTGTGGTGAGATGCCAGGCTGGTCTCCAGTGAGAGCACTTGGGCAACCAACTGGCTTGGTGCATGGATGGCCCATTCATGTACATGTAGACTGGGCAGCCAAAGAGTGAGTAGTGCTTAAGGTTAAATGATGCTGGAGCACTGGTGAAGGGGCCCAAAGGAATGCTGCAATCCTGGAGCTTTTGGGTTTTTTGATTCATTTGCTATGATCCACAGGTAGACATTGATGGTGCTGGTCAGGCCTGGTCTTGCAACTCCCAGGTGTGCTGTTTGGAGATGCCATTCTAAAAGTGGGATTGATGCCGCTGACGGATAGGGCCTGACCACTCACCACGCAACAACACAGGTGACTCTCCACAAATTGTCAGCAAAACTTCATTGTCTGCTCTGTAATAGTGGACCTGGATTCCTGCTGAAGAAGCATATGGTTCAAATGCCACTGGAGACTAGTTGTTTGACGGACAAATACACACTCACTGGGCTTGATTGCCTGCAGTTTGGCGTCATCCTCAGATGATTGTTTAGACTTAGATTGCCATGGTCACTTGGTTGCTTTGCCATAGAGGCAGCTGGTGCAGAGAGGCATCGGAAACCTGGCTAATAAATGAGGTAATATGCCCATGCGGCCATCTCTTGAATGCACTTGGGAGATGCATGAGTGAGCTTGTTTGGGCTCACTCGATCCAGTTTAGAGCCCATGACTGTTGGTCCATTGAGTTGGAAGTTGGTGGAGAGAGCTATGGTCCTTGGCCCTTCCTCTTGCTCCAGCAGTTCTATGAGATTAGATGGGTGCTTGCTCCCCCCAGGCAAGGCAGATGAACAAAGTAAGTCATGTGGTTGAATGGAGGAGGTATCATGTAATGACACTTGGCCGATTCCGCTGCGCCCGCCGCGCGACACCTGCGAGCGAGCCAAGAGCCGTCTGCGGTTACCTAGCTGAGTACCCTGATGCGGCGATTCGTTTCCGGACGAAGATCGCCGATCACGGGGAACCTACCAAGTATGATTGGTTGCACCGGTCTACGGCAACTCAAGCGAAGAGCTTCCGTGAAACATGCCGATCCCGGAGCAAGCCTGTGCAACTAACTACCTTTATGGACGCGAACCTGTACCATGATTACACTACTGGACGTTCCGCAATGGGAGTCCTGCATTTCCTGAACCAGACGCCCGTCGAATGGTTCTGCAAACGTCAGAATACTGTTGAGACTGCAACGTATGGATCCGAGTTCGTCGTCGCCAAGACCGCGACGGAACAGATTATGGATTTCCGATACTCCCTACGTATGTTGGGAGTTCCTTTGAGTGGACCAGCCTGGATGTTCGGCGACAACGAAAGTGTCAAGAAGTCGTCAACGATCCCGCACTCCACACTTTCTAAGCGACACAATGCGCTCGCCTACCACCGAGTTTGCGAGGCCATTGCAAGCAATGTTCTGTACTTTGAGCACATCTTCGGCAAGCAGAACGTCGCCGACGTTCTTACCAAGTTCTTGCCGCATGCCACGTTCCGACCCCTGATCATTCCGATTCTTTTCTGGAAGGGTGATACGGCAAACCGATCGTTGTCACAAGCCTAGATCAAGGGGGATGACACAATATTATTGAGTTGAGTTGACCTGCGTCTCATGACAAGACGGTTAGCTACCTGTGTTTTGTATGCATTTAATCCTGTGCAGGGTTGAGTCACACTTGTGACCGAATCCTCACATACATGAGTGAAATCGCTGACGATCGAGGCGTGAACCTCGACCGTGAACCCAGTGAGAACGAGAAAGAAGCACACGAGTAGAGTAGCGAGTAACATGCACTATTCTAGCAATTGAGTTTGGTTGTTTGCTTTACGCTGGACGAAGAGGTTGATCGCTCCGAGTCCATTGTAGTCGCTGGAATAAAGGTTCGTCTGATATTATCGTGTCACTGTTTTTGAGGTCGGTAAGTGTGTAGCGGACGATGGTTCTTTCACTGAGGGTTTCGCCGGCTGCGGTGGTAAAATCGGTGACTTCAGTGATGCGACTCCAAATGGTTTCGATGGGTTCGTTGGGATCCCAGGGGGTATGGAGGCACTGAACGTTTGCATCTTGTTCGGGACCCGTGATGTTGGCGTAGGTAAGTAACAAATGCGTGAGCAGTTGAAGGGTAGTGATGGTGGTGCAAGGCACATCGTGTTGAAGTCGTTAAGAGCGTCTTTGTACTTGTGATTGCGTTCGGTAAGGGCGTTGGTAGGCATGTCGTCATCGGCATCAGCAAGAGCGGCTGGCTGAGCAGGCATGACGAAAGGAGTGTCGGGGTGATGGTAGGCGTATTGAGCAGGTTGGAGGCAAAGGAAATCATGACCGAAAGTTTCGTCGCCATTACGGAGAGGGATCTTGCGGGCTTGTTCACAGAGAGCGTTGTTGAATAGGAGCAGATTAGCGTAGCAGGGTTCAGTGGTGAGTGCGGGCAAGGGCGTCAACTCAGGAAGTTTGATCAACATTGTGAGAAGCTTTGGAGGCACGGAGCAGGGAAAGATGAGTAAAGCGAAGAGAAGGGTGGGTGGGTAAGATGTAACAATTCTGTTGAAGGGCCGCAAGGTACTACAGCAGACACTCGAAGCAGACTAGTTCAATAACGTTGAATTGTTACATTAATGAGCTCATGGCGGTAAGCGCCAGGAGACTCTTGCTAATCGAGTGGCTGAGAGCAAAGCGATGGAATGGATGGTGGACAGAATAGGATATTAATGAGTCATGGCGAGTGCGTATTCATAACAAGTGTACCAGAAATCCATAATCTGCTCCATTGCAGTCTTGGCAGAGATGAACTTGGATCCATTTTAGAGTCTCAACCATGTTCTACCTCTTGGAGAACCACTCAACCAGAGTCTGGTTCAAGAAATGCAGGACACCCATAGCAGCGCAACCCATAGTATAATCATGGTATAGGTTGATGTCTTCAAAAGTCATCAGACTGACGAATTTGCCCCTTGGCATGGGCATGTTCCACGTTTTCTCATCAGCACTGTCTCCATCAACAATCTGGATCCACTCCACTGGCTCAGGCACATCATGGTGAGGAATGCCAAAGCAAAACTGAATAGCAGCATTTGGGTACCAAGCATTGTAGCCTACAATCCGCTTCAAACACTCAAGATGGCCATACCACGGCGCAACTCGAAAGTGACCCATCGTCATCACAGCACAGTGAATATTGTAACGACACAAGCTAACCACCCATTGAAGGAGTGAGAGACGTTTTATCAGGTGCAAGCAATAAGATGCTTTTTTACTGTAACATCAAGGCAAGAACACACAAAACAACCTGTCCATCCTTTTTCAGGCCTCCAACACAGTCACCAATGGAGCCTTCAAGCACACGATTAAACTAGCAGGATGGTAGCTTGAACCCTAACCTCACTGCAGAGGATCTCATGGCTTAAGTCTTAACCTAATATTGCATGGAAGTGAGTGTGACAAACAGTGTCACAATGCTATGAAGGCCAAGGCTGATGCATGCATGATTGTGCTACAAATGGAGATCAAGGCACTCAAAGCAAGTTCCCTCAAGTCCCAGAAGAAACATGAGCTGATTGCATTAAACACTAAACTCCATGGATGGATGGCTAGCTCTAAAAGAAGGCCCAGAACACCAATGGTAAGGAGCTTGACTGGATCTGGTGCCCTCCCCAAACCAAGCGGGCCAGCACAAGGCAGCAGACTGCCACAAGGCTCAGAATGGAGGCACCTCACTTGTAGATGCACCAACAACAACCAGTGTGCCTGTGGCAGTGCTTCAGGCCCAGATGGCACTTATGATGCAGGATAGCAATGAAGACAGTGCCTGATGGGGATGGGATGCCCATGAAACTTTGTTGTCTTGTTTTAGGGGCTGATTGGGAGAGCACTCAGCTTCTCCATGCCCTCATTCCCCCATCAGCTTACAGCCAGCATGCAAGTAATACTATCCCTAACAACAAGCCCACCCCCAGGCATCCACGGTTCTCCAGGAAGCCCTCTGGTACCAAGGGCATGGCTGGTACATCATCGAGGATGATCATAGTGCACCATACACCATAGACATTCCGAATCTCATCTATGATGCAAACACCTAAAGTAATCTACTCAGCCCTCAATACGGGGCCCAGCTTGCCAAGGACCATATTCCTGCCAAGGGTGGCAACAGGCACATACTCCTCACCCTACGTGGACCATATTGTCCTCTTCTGGCATCAGGGTCACTGTTAAGGTACGTTTCCACTTGGCCCATTATCACATTGTAGCAGACTTGCACGCAGAAGGCAAAAGCTAACGCACCCCTGAATAATACCAGAGCACCAGGTGAACCATCACTGCATGTATATAAGTACTGTTTAAATCAAACTAGTATGGCTCTTAGAGTACAATCACCATGTTGTACCATTACATTGTGACATCCATCCTCCAATGTTGGTATCCTGAACTCAGCCCTGGGCTACACCAACTCCTTGGCCTACTTGGCCACCCTTCACCAATCCACGAAGATGGCCCAGTATGCTATGATACCTCCTCCATTCAACCACATGACTTACTTTGTTCATCTGCCTTGCCTGGGGGGGGAGCAAGCACCCATCTAATCTCATAAATCTGCTGGAGCAAGAGGAAGGGCCAAGGACCAGTGCTCTCTCCACCAACTTCCAACTCAATGGACCAACAGTCATGGGCTCTAAACTGGATTGAGTGAGCCCAAACAAGCTCACTCATGCATCTCCCAAGTGCATTCAAGAGATGGTTGCATGGGCATATTACCTCAATTATTAGCCAGGTTTCCAATGCCTCTCTGCACCAGCTGCCTCTATGGCAAAGCAACCAAGTGACCATGGCAATCTATGTCTAAACAATCATCTGAGGATGACACCAAACTACAAGCAACCAAGCCCAGTGAGTGTGTATTTGTCCGTCAAACAACTAGTCTCCAGTGGCATTTAAACCATATGCTTCTTCAGTGGGAATCCAAGTCCGCTTTTACAGAGCAGACAATGAAGGTTTTGCTGACAATTTGTGGAGAGTCAGTTGCGTTGTTGCGAGGTGAGTGGCCAGGCCCTATCCTTCAGCAGCATCAATCCCACTTTCAGAATGGCATCACCAAACAGCATACCTGGGAGTTGCAAGACCAGGCCAGGCCAGCACCGTCAATGTCTACCTGTGGATCATGGCGAATGAATAAAAAAACCCAAAAGCTCCAGGATTGCAGCATTCCTTTGGGCACCTTCACCAGTGCTCCAGCATCATTTAACCTCAAGCACTACTCACTTTTTGGCTGCCCAGTCCACATGTACATGATTGGGCCATCCATGCACCAAGCCAGTTGGTTGCCCAAGTGCTCTCACTGGAGACCAGCCTGGCATCTCACCACAGTTCCATGTTCACTTTGACCCAAGATTTTCAACCATACAGAAATTCTTCAATGAGTGCTCCCTACCTTGCACTGGCAAAACAAATGTTACTTTCTCTCATCCAACAAGGAGAATCACCCCAAGAGGCCCTGCACCAGACAACGAGAGTCTCCACAGTTGGGTCACCCAGGTTACTTTCCAAGAGGCAAGCCATCAAATCCCTTCCTCCAAGCGTGGGTTGATACCTCAGGATCTTCAAGCCTCGCCCTTCTAGAGAGGCCAGTTAAACAACAAACAAGAACTAAGTGCATTGCAATAGTCCATTTGTCTTGCGTCAAGCTATTTGTCCATTATTGCAGTCTGATATTTAAGCTCACACGCTAAGCTTGTGCAACTTCGACATGTTCAATGCTAAAGCCGCAGCAAGGAATGAGTCAACTGCATCATACATTGCTGCTATCAGGAGCATTTTCTCCCAGATGTTGTCTGTTGTGAAAAGCGAGTCTTCATGGTGCTCAGACCGACTTACGGATGAGGATGAGTTAGCTAACGATGAGTGGACTGAGGTAACCCACAAGAAGCCAAAACGGTCCAAAGAAAGCAACCAGATGCAATTCAACTTGAATTGCAAGAAGAGCTTGCGTCAGTCTGCAAGCTTACGTGGTTAAGTGCAAAAGTCAGCCTGAATGGCTACTTTATGCTCTATATTGAGGGCAACTTGAGGCAAGTTGCAGAAGAGGATACATCTTGAAGATGCGAGAGGAGCGACTTTAGTTTGCAGCAGTTTAAGATCATAATATCGAGTATCGTTAGCAATTGCAGAGTCTTTATTTGGTATTGTACAACCGTACTTTCTAACACACGTTTTAAAACGTTCAACTTAAAAAGGATTCAAGACAAGATGCCAAGCACCATGGAAGCCAAGAACCTACGCAAAGTCCCATGGAATGGGTTGAAGGAGACGTAGAAGGACTGGAAGCCTCAAATCCTCTCGTTGATTGAAGGGTTGGGAGCGCTCGGTGCAATGAACAAGGACTTGTCTAAGTTGGCGAAGCACAAGTTGTTGAGTCCTGATGAGTACCTCATGATGGAAGTTAAGGAGGAGGAGAAGGATTCAAACAAGAGAAGCACTGGGACGAAGACTACTCGCGAAGCGACAACCCAAGAGTTGCGTCTCCATGATATGAATGCCAAAGCTCAAGCTGCTATCGTCAATAGCATTGAGAATCATGCCCTGATGCGTCGAGTTAGCGCGCAGCCTACCATGTTGGCCATGTGGGAGCTCCTGAAGGAAGAATTCGAGGCTGGCAACATGATATTGGATCTCCCGCAGCGTCCCGGGGAATTACACAATGGCGCATGATTGGTTGGCGGTTCTTGAGCTTGCCAACACTCACTTGGGAGACGTTGACCCCAAGTACATGAACGACGACAACCAGAAGAAGTTGACCATCTTCCAGTGTCTCCAGCGCTCAACAGCTTGGCTCATCGCGGCAACGTTATGAAGGAAATGTTTACCTTGAAGGACTTTAAGGAGTTGATTGTCAAGGAGTGGAAAGTGAGTGGAAACCCAGGCGGCAAGGGAGGCAAGAAAGGCAACGATTTGGCGTTAGCTACTTGGCCTGGCAAGCCACCACTGAAACGCTGCCACAAGTGTCACAAGTTTGGTCATGTCAAGCGCGATTGTCCTGACAAGAAGAAGGATGACAAGGGTGAGAAGGGCAGCAACGTGAAGAACAATGGCGCTGGCAGCAAGGGAAACGGAGACAAGAAGAAGAACATTACCTGTTTCAATTGTGGTGAGAAGGGTCATTACGCTAGCAAGTGCCTGAAGAAGAAGAGCAACAGCAGTCAAGGCAGTTGCTCTAATGCTGAAGACTCGGAGGACAAGGATCCTTGGTTGATGGCCGTCATGGAGGAGCAGTTGATGGAGGTGCCAGTGACGTCAGAGAAATTGTGTGAGTTGCCGACGGAGGTGCATCTGACATCAGCCACGTATGGAGAGCCAATGGGCGCAAACGTACCCTGGAGACAGGAGTAGTCCCACATGCTTACGTGGAGCTTAATAGGAGAGCAGCTCGGAGCAGAGTGAAGAGGATCTAAATGCATCTAATGGGATTACTTGAGAACACACCCGCAAGATGATGGAAATCAATGCATATTATATAAAATCCTTTTGTTTGTGCTACAGTTTCTTGTAGGTCGACAGTGTAGTGCAGGCGCGTTTAAATGGATTTGCAACCAGCGCTCAACCATGGAGATTGAGGAAGACGATGATGACTGGTATTTCGTCAATGATAGCAAAGATGGCGATTCGGTCCTCTGCCACCAATTGGACAGAAGCACCGATAGCGGATCCTCCACCCCCGAGCCTTGGTTCCTCGCAACCGGTGGATATGACAGCGATGATTCGAGTGAGATGCCTGTCTTGTTGCACGCCGACGAAGCATCGATAACAACAATTCACTTACCGAAGGATCGCTGGAAGAGAAAGAGGAGAAGCACTTGGTATTTGCAGTCCCCGCAGAAGCCAAGTACGTGTTGGACTCGGGGAGCGGAACACACGGAGTCCATTGCGCCGATGCGATGGTAAACTTGAGGACTTGCAGTCGTACCTTGATCATTGCCGATGGAACTCACTGATTGGCAACTCAGATGGGAGACTTGCCACTCATGACGAAGGATGGTACTCGTTTTGTCTTGACGGAGATACTGATCATGCCGACTTTTCCTCGCAATATCATCAGTTTGAGCAAGCTTTTGGATAAAGGATGCTTCGTCAAGTTGGCGAGCAAGGAGCGGATTTGAGTCGCTTGGACAACGCTGAAGGGAAAGGAGCGTAGACTCAACTTTGAACGTGACGGCAAATTCTTTTTACTTGGCAGCATCGGGAGATGAGCAGACACAGCGCACTTTGTCTCTTTCAGATGCTGGTGATGCGCTCGATGACGGGAAGGATGATTCTTCGACGCCGACCATGCGTCAAATTTATATCAACGAGGCACACTGTCGCTTGGGACACGTTGGTATGTCGCACTTGAAGCTCATGGCAAAAGCAATTTGGTTGGAAGCTTGTCGGCACATTGGATTTTTGTGTTGCTTGAGGGAAGAAAAGCTAAGTTGCAGAACATGAAGAAAGATGGAGATAGAGGCAAAGCATCCTGGAGAGCGTTTGTTTCTCGACTTGCGGTCCATATAAAGAGTCTCTCGGCAAGAATTGTTACTGGTGCGTGATCGTTGATGATGCAACTTGTCGCAAGTGGAGCTACTTTGGAGCTCAGAAGAACGAGTTTACTGAGCAGATTGTTGTGTTGATTGATTGGTTAAAGGTGAAGGGCTTCCGTTGTTGTTTTTTCTTTGCTGCGATAACATGCCAGAATGGGAGCTGCTTGTTGAGCCTGCTTGGTTCGGGGAATCAAGATGGAGCAGACGGCGCCTCACACGCCAATGCAGAACAGTTGTGGAGAGCATTTCCAACAATCCACAACAAGGGACACGCAAGCATGATGACTGAGGAGAATCAGCTGACCCACCTGAGACGATGGCCTTGTGGGGAAATTTCTGCTTGAGCTGGCTGACGGTAAAGGACAATTTGATTCCATGCCTTGATATACCCATCTTATACCGCTCTCAAACCGCTCTCAATGCAGTCGAGCCTTATACGATCCTGTTCTACGCGCTCGTGTCAAGTATTCGGATTGACGACGCCGCAAGGAATCTGCTCTTTCTCTCTCAATTTGCTCTCTTTCTCTTTCGCACAGCTCTCTCAGGTCAAGACCAGCTAGCAAGACTGTTAATCTGACACGATAATATCAGACGAACCTTTATTCCAGCGACTACAATGGACTCGGAGCGATCAACCTCTTCGTCCAGCGTAAAGCAAACAAACAAACTCAATTGCTAGAATAGTGCATGTTACTCGCTACTCTACTCGTGCGCTTCCTTCTCGTTCTCACTGGGTTCACGGTCGAGGTTCACGCCTCGATCGTCAGCGATTTCACTCATGTATGTGAGGATTCGGTCACAAGTGTGACTCAACCCTGCACAGGATTAAATGCATACAAAACACAGGTAGCTAACCGTCTTGTCATAAGACGCAGGTCAACTCAACTCAATAATATTGTGTCAGACTGTGGTCTGGAATTTGCTGGTGCTTTGCTGACGGAGGAGTTAATTCACTGATGCCACAACCAAGCTGTTGATAACACTGCTAGCAGGCCCTATCTTTGATGTCTGCACCAACACCAGGTGAGTGCCTGGCTTGTCCCACCTGCAGTGATGGTGGGGCCAGTTGATTAGGGTAGACATAAAACAAGTACTATAAGCGTTAGAGCCTAGGAGGGGGGACGCCGCTGAAGCGAGCTGAAGCAGGGTTGATACCTCAGCATCTTCAAGCCTCGCCCTTCTAGAGAAGCCAGTAAAACAACAAACAAGAAGTAAGCGCATTGCAATAGTCCATTTGTCTTGCGTCAAGCTATTTGTCCATTATTGCAGTCTGATATTTAAGCTCATGTGCTAAGCTTGTGCAACTTCGACAAAATCAATGCTAAAGCTGCAGCAAGGAATGAGTCAACTGCATCATACGTTGCAGAGGTCAACAACATCTGCGAGAAATTATGCTTGCACTGG
>BROI01000001.1:2567500-2692500 GCA_027923505.1 Mayamaea pseudoterrestris
TAACGCAGCTCCACACACCCGAACACCGTCAAGCCCAGTAGGTTTAAACCAGCCTTCCCTGTCGCACGAATGCGACTGGACCATCACACTGTCGAAACCTTCACCGGACGATCGCGCTGGATGAAAACCTTTCGATTTCCGTTACCGCTACACACTGTGCAACAATAAACCAACATCCTTGCCCAGGGTGCTGCAGTGATAAACACCCGCACCCCGTGCCAGCGCTTAGGAGACCTAAACCGCCGTTTCTGATTTTCCCGAGCTGCCCCGACAGCCAGTGCTGGCCAGAGGCTTCCCACCAACCGCACTAGCTCCGGCAAGCTCGAGGCTGCCGTCGCATTTTGCATGCTGCTGCTAACTTTTGCAAACTCCCCTTGCCAAGGGACCGCGTGAACGATCCTTTGGACTACATTGTTTGGACTTGCATCCGTTGTTTGGAAAGACGGGTCAATGTTAGACCAGCCTTGGATATCGAGACGATTTGTCGCCATGAACAAGAGCCCCGAAGCACAACCGTGTGTGTTGCGGACCCTTGTTTTGACCATTTTGATTCGTCGCCCCTTCCATATATGTAGGAAATGCGGTTAACGCATCTGCAAGCTCTCATTGGCTAAAAATGTCCGTTGATTGGATACCAACACAAAATGTTGTTATGTAGATGAGTGGATTGTGTACCATGTCCGTTGATCCCGGCGCGCCAACGGACGAAGCCAGACAGGTTGGAGGGAGCTGCCTGTCGCCATGGGCTGCTGCTGCTGCTTTGTTCTTTGGTCGTGCGCCGCCCACCATGCCTGCATGACTGCTTGGTCGCTCAATTGCATGGATAGTTATGAGTGTGCTTGAAAGCTGCAATGTAAGCTGTCATTTTGATGCGGCAAATGATCAAATTCGAAGAGGCGTCGGAAGGACGATCAATGCTGCCGAGCAAGCGTCACTGACATCGCAGTAGCGAATTGCCGTCGGCTCGTCGCGCTCCACCCATCATTGGCAGGAACAACAATTGCAGAGTTCAATTGTCGCAAGTAAATAGGGCGATTGGTTTGTTTGTTAATGCGATGCTCCTTTGAAAGACGCCGACGAAAGCATCGGAAGGCTGAAGCGTGCTGCCGACGAAACGATCATGATCAAAGCTTATGCAGATTCTTCACGAGCGAACGACGCGTGACTCATTCCCATTTACTTGCTGCATTGGCATTCCAAAGTAAACGGACGGACGTTTGCAACATTGCGTCTGTCGTTGACTATTAATTGTCGGTCGGCGTCATCAAACATTTGGCGCTGACTCAGCCGGAGTGAGTGTCGGTTCACTCGTGTCTCGTGTTGCTTGGCTTGCAGCTGCTGCAACGAAGGCTTGAAAATAAGTTGCTGCCACTGGATGCGTCTCAGTCTCAAACGCTTTGTCCCGTGTTGCAGGAGAGGAAGGACAAGGCATGCTTCTTGCTTATATTGATGTCGACGACGACGTCTGCTGCTGCTACAGCATCACCAGTTCTCTACTACTGCCAACGATGCAACGAAACGACAGTAAAGCTGCGTGGCACAGCATGACTTTTGCATTAATGGCATACTTGCGACGTACTGGCGCCCTCCGAAAACGGATATTGAATGGGTGCAACGTGCGACTCGCATTCACGAGCTTCAATGAGTGGACGGGTCGATGGCCGTTCGAGCGAAACTTTCAACCAGCAGCATGCACGTGTGCGCGACTCGCAATGGATTTCAAGGCCGGTGTCTTTCGTTGACAAGCGCCATTAAGTGGTTTGCGAGAGTGCGAGGGGGCGAGTGTGAATGGTCGTCATGTTTCGGCGCCGTTGTCATCTTGCTGCTTCTGTCAGTCTGACGCCGTTGTACCATTTATGCGATGCAACTGCAAGCGTGCATTGAAGAATTGAACCGATATCGAGGATTGTGATGCTCTTGATGGATTGTCAGTTGTTGTCGGCCAGCATTCAACTATTGCATGCATGCATTGTGCTCCACGTCTCAACTTTCACCGGTTCTACTTTCGGACGATCATTGCTTGGCATCGAGTTATCGCTGCAGCCGACACAAGTTATTCATTATCTGGTTCTATTTCCGGATGACTAGTGCTTGGCGTTGAGTTATCACTGCAGCCGACACAAGTTTTTCTTTGTCGTGCGCAAGGATCACAAGGCGCTTCGTTGCTTCGTGAGGATGTTTCGACGAGAGTGGGGCTTTGCGAGCGCAGCGAGATGCATTGCAGAGTACGTTTGCTGCATTAGACAATATGCTGCGTACTTTATAACAGTTTGTAAATCACGGAAAAGATTTTGCTTAACATCTAATTAACGAAATGGCAATGGAGGCATTTCCTCACAATTTTTTAGCGACCGGCATCTTTGGAGCTTCGCCGAGAAAAGGAACGACATTCTCCATCACCACCGCAATCATCTTGTCGTGTCGCAAAGCCTCTTTGTTTGTTTTCCATCCACAATCTATCCAATGCATGAACAGCGTAACATCTCGGGTGACCCGGTCCGGGGGACATAACATACATGCCGCCTTCCACAGCTTTAGCTCTAAAAGGATCAGCGAGTTGTCCCACTTGAAACGGGCAACAATCGAGTCAAGATCACGTTTGGTTGTTGGCGAGCCATTGTGTTCGAACAGATACGAAAAAAGTGGCTCGTAGAGCTGTGCTGCAACAGCCGGAACACCATGAAACTCCTTCAAATAAGTTTCAACCTGCTTGGATCGCTTAAGGTAATCAGTGAGTGTATGTTCTATCTGTTTAGCCATGTGCTGGTGAGCGGTGTCTTTTCTATGATTGGCATCACACAAAAACGCGCCAGGTGGCTCGCAAGCAGCGCAAAACGTGTATTCGGCTTCGGCAGCTAGTGATGGTATCATAGAATATATGTGGTTTGGAATGCGGGAAAGTAAGACGTCCATGATGTTCAATGCAGGGCTTGTAATCGACAAACACGAGAAATGCTAGGTGTCACTTTAGGAAAGTAGATGCCGTCTTTCGTCGGTTGAGTATTGAAAATGGTCTTTTGTGAGCAGCCTACGACCGATCAATCGGCAGACATTGCAAATAAACTGGAAAAAGTTTTCTACGTGAAAATCGCTTCTCGAGAAGGTCGAAGGCATCGCAGCTATTATGGCACTGTCGCATCCGTCGTCGATTTTTAGATTTTATTTGAGTTGGAGTATCTTCGGGTCATGTCAATACACGATGATCCCACGAACATGCTTGAACCAGGCTTTGTCCTCTAAATGCGTAGCGCTAAACTCGAATAGCTTGCTCCGGCCAAGGTGGCCTCCGCACAATTGTCACCTACGGTACAGTATACCGTAGGCCGTAGGCAGTGTGTCCTGTTTGGAGACACGACATTGGCCAAAAAAGGAATGAAAAGTGGTGCCGACCGACGGTGACAATTCCGGTTGCTAACTTTAGCTAACACGGCAAGCTTTCCTCAATATTCACTGCGCTTCATTTCGACAGTGTCTCACGTCATGGTTCTTGCTGCTGTTGCTGATTTCGCACTTGTTCCTGCTTGGCTTCCTTAGCGGATCGTTTGTAGAAGTCCTTCATGGCTCCTCCAACTCCATTGGGATCCTTGGGCGCCGCCGTCGCCAGCAAGTAGTTTGCCAATGCTCGCACAGCGTTCTGCTTGGCCGCTTCAATTTGTTTTGGAGAGGCATATGGTTTTCGAAACTCGCTCCGCACCGTCGACCTGAGGGCCATCGACTTGGGGGAAGCTGCTCCAGGAGAAACGTGCTTGATCAAGCGAAGGCAGTCGCGAAAGAGCTGAAGATATTATAAAGCAAATTTAAACATGTCAGAAATCTCTGTAACGAAATGTATCTCTGCAATAGATTTGCTAGCAAGCATATGCATTAAAGCACTTCAAGTCGACTCTCGCTTTCATTCAAATACTCGTGTCGTCGAGTCCTACCTGAACGGACGTTCTTTGAAACCCTTGACTGCTCACCCGTCTGGAGGTGTGCGCAGGCGGACTTCTTGCACGAAGCAGACGTCAAGGGCGATCTTCTCTTCACATGCCAACTTGTACAAGTATTAGTGGCGCCACTTTTATTTGCAAATACGTATTGTCTAACCGCATGTCAATCATGATACATAGCAACTTCTCGCCAGCCATGCAGAGCATCGCAGGTCGATCGGCGCAGCCTCGATGTCACACCTCAAGCTGCTCGTCTGCGGAAGAATCCAATATCGCTCTCATTCCATCAATTACACAATCAGCTGCTACATCTGGTGCTTCCAATGACAATTATCGAGTACAGCGCCAGCATTTTGCAAAGCCTCCTCAAGCCTGCCTTGCCGCCCGCCGCTGCGTCAGCAACTGCGAGGCCTACGGCCACGTTTGTCCCTACCACGCGCAGCAAGCGGCCGACTGCGCCATGCGACACGTTCGAAACTTGTATGACGATTCACAACTGTTTGTCAAAGAAGACAATAATGATGCAGAATCATTCGAACTACAATGCAAGCTTCGCGTCGACCAAGACGACTTGAAAATTGGCGAGCTGCTTGGATCGGGCGGCTTTTGCTCCGTGTACGCCTGCAGCCTGTCGAGCGAACCAAGCACAAGTTTTGCTATCAAGACGCTGCGCCGTCCCATCATGTGCGACGCCGACGTGTACATGCATGGCGCCGCCGACTTGGCGGTGGAGGCGCACTTTTTGCAGAAACTGTCGCACAGTCACGTGATCAGAATGCACGCCGCACCAAAGGAAAGCATGCATGACAATATATCCACGGGCAAAAAGTTTGGCTACTTTATACTACTGGATCGACTCGTGGAAACGTTGGATGGTCGCATTGAAACGTGGCACTTGGAGCAAGAAAAGCATCAAGGAAACCTATTGACGAGGCGCACGCACGAGTATAAATCGCACAAGCGACTGGAACTGGTGGAGCGACTGCGCGTGGCCCATGCGATTGCGGATGCCATGGACTACTTGCATGGCTTGCGCATCATATATAGGGACCTAAAGCCGGATAACATTGGCTTTACCAGTGATGGCGTTCTCAAGCTGTTTGACTTTGGCCTCGCCAAGGAGCTCAAGCCGCACCAAGCGAATGAAAGTGGCATGTATGTCTTGAGTGGAAACACTGGGTCGCGTCGCTACATGGACCCAAACGTTGCCAAGGGACTGCCATATAATTTGAGTGTGGACGTTTACAGCTTTGGAATTATGCTTTGGGAAATGTGCGCGGCAGAAAAGCCCTTTTTCGAGTACACGAGCGGCAAGCACATGCAGCAGGTTGTGCTGGGGGGAGAGCGACCGCCCATGGACGCGAAACATTCTGCTTTTTGGCCTTTGGAGCTGCAATGGCTCATGACCAAGTGCTGGTCAGAGAATCCTACTCAGCGACCGCCATTCTCGGTCATTAAGGACACAATGCGAGAGATTTTGATTGAGAAAAAACTTGATTCGCCAGCTCGCGTGATATCCATTGGCGAACGCCAGCGTCCCAATGTTATGAGTCCACCAATGTTGCAGCCGCAAAATGACTTTTCAGCGTCTCATGGCATTGCGTCACTCTTTCATCGCAACAAGTTTCATGAAGTTTTGCTGTCACCAGCGCAAAGCACGTCATCGGCACCGCATGCTCCTTTTAAAATAAATCGAACCGTTCTGCCACCTACTGCGGCTTTTCTCTCGAGTCTCAAGCCAGTGTCAAACCAAGGAACACCTCGCGCCAAGACGTGGGGTTTTACGTTGCGGCGGAATGGAGGCGGAGCGCACGCTTGACGCAACAAATAATTTGTTCAAAAACTGAGGCAACATTGCGTGACAAACCCGGCTGACTGTGAATGCACACAGATGGAATGGGTGGCATCATATAGATCCGCTAGTTCTTCCTCTTCTTGCATTTTCTGGCTCAATAGAGCATTCGCTATGCATTATAAACGAGGTAGGAGGTGTGTCTCATGCGAAGTTGATGGAACGAGCTGGCAAGCCAAGAATGTGCCAGCACTCGGGCCTTCCAAAACGCTTTCTCCCGATGTGCCGACTTGCAATGAAGGATCAACGGATGCTTACGCCACACAGCAGATGACGAACAAGTTGCTGGTATTTCTGGCGTCCCTATAATTGCCATTATTCGTACGTTCGGGTAGGTGAATATGGCGACGACGGCTACCGGTATCGCCACTTCAGCGGCAGCGGCACCAACGAACAGATAAATAATGCTGCATCAATGCAAGTATAAGTCAGAAAAGACATGAAGCAGTGATATTCTTTCACCTCCTAATCCAGGAGACTTTACCGACTGGGCAATCGAATCTCGCAACTTTTCGCTATAGAAACTCCATGAATCCACTAAGCCTGGCACCCCCATGGTCACGTTTACAGGCCCGTGGCATTGTCGATATGCCGGGATGTCGCTGCCGTGGCCACAAATGCCGCGCTCAAGAGTGTTGACTTGCGAGACGCCGCCACGGCTGGCCAGCAACTAACCTAAGCCAATGCGAACAATATCACCTCACGCTGCATCCTGGAGCCAATAATATTGAGCAAGCTGGTTGTGTGGCATTCGCTAGGGGAGTTGATTTAAAGCCTACTGGCAGTTGCTACTTTGTTACGGTACAAGTTACTGGCCATCAATGACGCCATTTATGTGAGTTAGTTTGGGATCAGCTCTGCTAGATTTGGAAGTGCTCTTCTGAGGTAGTATTATAAATATTTAGTGAACATTTTTCCCTTGGGGAGCATAGTAAGCCTGACACTGCGATGGAAATTGCCTGTGCGGGTGGTCGCGAGCGCAGGCTATACAATACGACGCAACGCTAATAATAAGATTCTTGGTCACTCTATGTACGTTAGAACTTGGCATCTACTAGAGGGGGTCATGCGGTTGATGTGTCGATAGACTCGGTAGCATACTGTCGTAATGATGACGCATCGTGTCGAAGAATTTGGCATTTCAGAACAGCATTCAACGGAGATCTGTTCGCCGCTTCCAGTCTCGTATAATTTGACCAATTTCGGGGGTATGATGGACTTCTCAGGTCTTGTGTAAGCTAGCAACGACTTACATGGCGGAGCAAAGAATTTGGTCGAGTGGAACCGGATGCCTAATTTATCAAGACTAAATTTCAAAAGGTATCTTGTAAAATTTGATATTCAGTGCTGTACATAAGAGCTCGCACCATTTTAAACCGGAGCGACATGAAACCCATATGTATTTCGCGCCGGGCGATGGCCAATTTTGGAATGCCCGCCATGTTTCGGCGTCCCAAGTCTTCCGCACAAAATGATAGTTGCCCATTCTATCTCTGTCAGTCTCGGGGAAGGGACACTTGTGTATAGTCTGTGGACTTTGTGAAGGTCGGGGTCACAAGCTATTGTGTTCTATATTGTGGATGATGCTGAAGCTAACAATGAATCCGCGGAAACGATCGAAGCGTATACGGAATGCGCCTCATCAAAACAAGCTTCCAAAGGGCTTGGAGCATGCCGACGAGCAGGGACTGGTAGAGACGGACATGGTCGTAGACAACCTCCATTCTCTTGTAAGACAGGAGAGCTCTGGAAAGTACGCTTGCGCGGATTACCTGAGTTTGAATGCATGGTACCAGAAATCATTTTCGCCATCGAATCTGCCGAACAGGGAAAATCCTCAGCCTGCGCCAAATACTCAAATCGATGAGTACTGCCGAGAACAGATTGTCGAGTGGTCATTTCGGGTCGTCGACTACTTTCGTATTGATCGCGAAGTTGTGGCAATCTCCTTGTCGTTTCTCGACCGCTTCCTGGCAAAGCACCAATGCGACCGTGCTAGTTTCAAGCTGGCGGCCACGACCACCCTACATCTTGCAGTCAAGCTACTGTATCCATGCAAGCTAGCGGATCTGGGTATCCTTAGTGATTTAAGCCGCGGAGAATTTAACATGCGCGACGTCGCTGACATGGAGAACATCATTCTGCGGGCGTTGGACTGGAAACTGCATCCTCCAACCTCGATTGCATTTGCGAGTCTCTTTCTCGATTACTTCTTTGCCTCAAGAACAGCTTCATTGTCAAGCACTGATGTGGAGGACATTTACGATGTTTCTTCCTTCTTCTGCGAGCTGGCAGTCTGCGAGTACTCGTTTCTGAGTATGCAGCCCAGTGCTTTGGCGATTGCTTCAATTCTCAACGCTCTGGAAGGCATGTTCGGTCCAGACAACCATGTCGCTCCCGAAATTCTCAAGGCTGTCCACGAACTTGGTATTGATATTCAGCAGAATCTTTTGGGCCCTCGCGATCGGCTCTGGCAGCTGTACGAACGCAGCGAGGAATGCGCTCTTCACAATGACAAATCCACCGAGGAAAAGCAGCAGGATGCTTGGCATGGAGGCAACATTTTTGTCAAAAAGACATCAACGTTATCCCCAGTGTCAGTCACAAAGCCATGCCATTCATCCGACTACACCAGTATGGAAGGTGTCGAACAGACCATCCCGAGTGCTGGTCGAAGAAATGGAAGCTGGTGACTGCAGCTAACGACATTTTAAATTAACAAGGCTCCCTACACCACCACCATAGAAATAAACCCTCCTTACAACGCATATGCTTTTATCTTGTTTGTAGCTTTGATCCGCCAATGGTTGCTAAGTACTTTACCATGCTCGTGACGGCCGTCGTCTAAAGATCATTAGAGGCAATCGCAGCGTTACTCATGCGACACGACTCACTTTGGCATGCCACGATTCGACACCATCAATCGACTGCAGCATGTGACTGTACTGCCACTGCATGTCCATCAATCTTGCGTGTGGAAGCATCATTAATATAGACATTCCTATATGCTAGAATGCGATTTGAAAGGTTATCTAAATTGTCGGCTGCTAATCAGACTTTTCGCGCAATAGCGAAACAATTACGGAGGATCCGACATTTTGGAACGACGGCAGTAAGCTGTTCCCAGCAATCATTGTCCATTTCGGTTGTGGAATGCGAATCAGTTGCTAAGCAAGATCTATTAACGCAGTTTCAGCCATTTTACTCAAACCAATTGCCAGTAGTTCTGCGTGAATACGCTCTCAAGTATGCTGCAATTTCCAAATGGAAGGATCTCGACTACTTGCTTCAGGCTGTCGGACCACACGTCTTTTGCGACGTTGAAGCTGGGAAATACAATCAAGGAGAGCGATTGACTCTACCCTTTGATGGATATGTAGAGTACCTGCGTCTTTGGCAAGAAAGGTATGGATCACAACGCGATGAGGAGCCTCCGTCGGATCAACTCTTGTACCTCGCTCAAAATGACATGAAGCTGTTTCCTGAACTACTGAACGACATTCAAGTACCTAATATCTGCAGTCATTGCGGCGAGGAGAAGTTATATGGCAGCATGCTGTGGCTGGGTCCTCGCGGTTGCGTGTCGCCCCTTCACTATGATCCGCTTGACAATCTCCTCGTACAACTGGTGGGACGCAAGCGAGTGACTCTCATTTCCAAAGACACGGATCCAGAACGCTTATATATTGGGAGCGAGCATGGTCAGCAGTACAATACTAGCTCTGTGAATGTGGAAGATGTTGATTCCTCTCGCTTTCCGTTGTTTGCGCAGGTTACTGCTGAATCCATCGAGTTGCATCCAGGCGATGCCCTTTTCATTCCATCCAAATGGTGGCACCATGCGCGGTCGTTGGAACTTTCAGCAAGCGTCAACTTTTGGTGGCGATGAAAACTCAATAGGCTTAGTGCCATTTCGAATCAGCGATGGAACTTGTTGTTTTCAGGTGTCTTAACTCAAAGGAATTGTGCAGAACATGACAAAAGTTGGGTGTAGATAATGATACGGTAGCATGATCCCTTTACTTGGGCACTAACTGCTTGTTGTTTATAGATTCTAATGTCAGCAGGCCGCAAGAAGTACTTTGAATTGCGGTTACAATATGCTACTCTGGCAGACGACTCTTTTAAGAGGCTGAGCAAGCTATTGTATGTCATCAACCCGCACTAGTGACCACTTCATTTAAGTGAATTGTAACAAAGTTAGTCGTCCAGTTGTCGCGAGCAAAAACTCGGTCGGGATCGCAGAGCGATTGCCGTCTTTTCAAACACGCTTGGTCGAGATTCTCAGCGTAAGGCGAAGCGTCACCATGCGCTGCGCGCGGACGATCCACACAACGCTGCAACGCTCCCTTCTGCTTCGATCTGTTTGGTTATTTGTAACCGATAGCTATCACGACCTTTAAAGCGATTTATTCGTTGCGGGAGATTGTTAAGAAACTTTTAAACGCCCCTTTCTTAAGAAGTTTCATTACTCGACAAACATCGAACTGCTTCCACGAGAATCATCCGATTGAAACCATACTTTACAAATAAACCTTACTCCATCTACATAACATGTCAAATGAAACCATGGACGACGAGCTCGTCTCGCAATTCATGAGCTTCACTGGAAGCGCGGATGCTACTCGCGCCGCCAGCTACTTGGAAATGAGTGGCGGCGACCTGCAAACCGCCGTGAGTCTCTACATGGAGCATGAAACTGGCAATGAAGGCACTAGCGGCGGCGGCGGCGGCGGAAACTTTGGTGCCGCATCCATGGGAGGCGGTGGCGGAGCGGAGGATGCGATTCGCGCGCCGGATGCGACGCGCACCATGCGTCTCATGGACGATATTCCTGGCATGATGGCTGGCGGCGGCGGCATGGGCGGACTAATGCACGGGCATGCTGGCATGGATCCTTCCATGCAGCTTATGAATGCCATGATGGAGGAGCAGTTTGCGCAGTCAGCCTTTGGAAGCGCGTTTAATAACTCTGGAGGTCGCGTGGATCCGCGCGCTGCCATTAATGCGGCGGCTGCTGCTGGCCTCGACGATGATGACGAAGACGATGACTCGTATCATATGGCGCAGGTCGATGACGATGATGACGACGAAGTGCAAGTCGTGGCTCCGCCTGAGCCGCCGCGGCTGTCTGACATGTTTGCGGCGCCGACGCATCTCATACACAGAACTGGAGGATTCAATGGAGCGCGGGCCATGGCCAAGGATTCGAAGCGCTGGCTACTAGTCAATGTTCAATCGGACAAGGAGTTTTCATCGCATGCTCTTAACCGTGATGTTTGGCGCGATGAACTTGTTGAGAACCTTATCCGAGAAGGGTTCATCTTCTGGCAGACGGTAAGTCGTTGCCATGCGGAGGCAACAATGGGTCAGAATGCCGCACTTCTTCTCACATGGATTCCTCTTTAAATCTAATAGATGGACGACAATCCGGACGGCCGGACATTTTGCGAACGCTACCAGGTTCATGTTTTTCCTCATATTTCCATTATTGATCCTCGCACCGGCCGCTTGATGTGGCGCAAGGAAGGATGGACGCAGCAGAATCCAGTCACTGTGGAGTTCTTTGCTGAAATGGCCATGGACTTTTGTTCTCGCAACTCGTTTGATCGAGCGCCACAGGCTCCTCGTCAAGCGGCGGCTGCGGGAGTACGACCTGCGCCGCAGAAGCGCTCAATGAATGAAATGAGTGAGGACGAACAGTTGGAGGCGGCCATGCGAGCAAGTATTGAGGATGCTGTAGGAGGGGGTGACGATGGAAGCTCGGCTGCAGAGGAGAAAGTTATGGAAATCGATGAAGAAGATTCGAAACCTGCGGCTGTCGAAGAATCAAAGCCTTCAATGACTGACGAACTGCTTGCCATGAATGTCCCTGCCGAGCCTGCTAAAGGAGCCCGAATTCAGTTTCGAATGCCTGACGGAAAGAAAGTGGTTCGCAGCTTTGACGAATCTGACTCTGTCAAGACAATTTATGCCTTTATTGCGGTAAGTCCGTTCCTTTGCCGTATCTTTCACCCGCTTCGTTCGGAGTGTTGCTAACTTGCTAATTGATCTGCTTGTTACAGCAATCGTTGGAGGAAGCTCGCGGCGGTCGCGCCGTTTCCTTAATGTCCGGATATCCACCGAACGAGCTCATCAATGATATCGATAGTACGATTGATGAGTGCAAACTTTCTGGACAAATCATTACGGTTCGTTGGCAAACTTGAAGTGACATTGCATTTGTTGCATGAGGTATTCGCACGCAAAGGCACACTGTAAAACATTACTGTATGTAACGATGCTTAAGGTAAATCTATAGACATGGTATCAGTCTTTGTAATCTTTGCGCGTTTATATCAATTAGCTTAATGCTTGTCAATGGAAGGAACCAACATTTTCTTGTAAACCGTGTCGCAGACGAGGTAGGTTCCGTAAATTACGACTGCGTACTTGAGACCAGGAAATGGCTCTCTCCAAAGGTTGGTGAAGAGAGGATGGCGTCGCCATGCGTCTTGTCCTTTGAATACCATACTTAGAGCTGTGTGAATAAGAAAAAGATTATGCACGCACATCTTAGTGCCATTCAATTCAACTTCACGTCATACTCATCGCAGTTATTGAGCGTCTCAAGCATCTATATAATAGAATTATCAGACTTCCTGAAGCATCTGGTATTACGTACGATGAATTGAAGAGAGGAGCAAAGATAATGAAGGTCTTTTCTTGGCTGTCAAGTGCAGGTGATCTCCATGGTCGCGCGCTTCGTGCGTCGCAATCTAAACCCTAAGTAAGGACTTCAAGGTTATTCACGTCAGCCGGGTCTGGAATCTCAGGACTCACGATCTCAAGTGTCGCTCCATTACTCCAAAATTCCGAGTGTCGTCGCCGATGTGGGATGATGGGAGAGTTCTTCATCAGTGTTCCGTCGCCATCAAGACTACAACAGTCAAGTTCTCACAAGCATTCAACGGGCCAGCGCTCTTATTCATACACTCGTTCCCTTGCTGAAGCAAACATATCTTGATTGGGCTCTCTTGTTGTCGATTTTGGGCTGCTGATTCGACGATGATTTCAGGTTCTCGTCAAATTCGCAATCAGGTATTCCGGAGTCTCCTGCCGAATCGTGGAGCATCCTCGAGGCTGTCTGCAATGCAATCCTTTAGCTCGGCGCGTCCTCTTCCAAGTTATGACTATCATGAAGCGCCAGCTCCTCGTTCACGCATGATGCGAAAGAAGGTTGCATCGATTCCTTCAAATTTGACGGTGATTGTCGAACCAGAACACGAGACACCTGCCATCGTTGTTTCTGCAAGCGAGGCGGACGTTTGCAATGATCCGTTTGAAAGCAGGTCTCCCATGACTTTGAAATTTATTGACCGCGAATGTCCAATCGTGAGCAAGCTGCATCTTGTGACTCCAGCGGATGATGTTCCGCGCGGCGTCTGGCCGGTCTTTCGACTCATGGTATGACTGCTTCGTTATTAGTTGCATCTTGCATCTGTGCAATCATTACTTATCGTAGTTGTCTCTTTCTGCTTTTAGGATGAAAACGGAAGCTTTCGCGACCCAGCTTGTGACTCCATGGAGAATCCCATTGCAACAACGGGCAGCTCCACGACGACCCGGCGCACAAGCGTTGACTATAACATCGACGAGCTCAAACGCCAACTACTAGACGAATATCCGTTTCAGTCTACTGAAATTACAAAGTCAGGACTATTAGAGTCTGCCAAGAATGATTTTGCCGATACGCAAACGAAGAATACATTATTACGAGTGCATGCGCAAATGATGCGGCTCCGCGAAATGGATGAGATCCTTTTGAACGCTCAACGACAGGGACGCATTTCGTTTTACATGACTTGCCGAGGGGAGGAAGCGATTCATATGGGAGCAGCTTCGGCTCTTGACTTGGGCGATCCAGTCTTTGCTCAGTATCGAGAACAGGGCTTGCTAATGTGGCGAGGTTTTACGTTGGATCAGTTTTGCAACCAGTGTTTTAGCAACAAGGCGGATTTAGGCAAGGGCCGACAGATGCCTGTTCACTATGGATCGTAAGTTTTTGCATTGAGCTGCGTTACTGCTTTGGTTGCGTAACAATAGGTTGCTGACACTGATATGTTAAATACAGGCGAGCACTAAACTACCACACAATTTCTTCCCCTCTTGGCACTCAAATTCCGCAAGCTGTTGGAGCGGCGTACCGACTCAAATTGGCAGGACTTCCAAACGTTGTCTTGTGCGTGTTTGGTGATGGCTGCGCCTCGACGACCGATTTCCACTCGGGCATGAACTTTGCCGCGACACTCAACGCCCCAGTTATATTTCTATGTCGAAACAATGGATATGCCATTTCGACGCCAGTGACTGACCAGTATGCTGGAGACGGCATTGTTTCGCGAGCACCAGGATATGGAATGGCAGCCATTCGCGTTGATGGCAATGATGTATTTGCCATGCACGCCGCTGTTCGCGAGGCCAAGAAATATGCCTTGGAGAATAATGCGCCAGTCTTCATTGAAGCAATGACGTATCGACAGGGTCACCACAGCACTTCGGACGACTCGACGCGATATCGAAGTAAAGAAGAGATTGAAGATTATGCGCAGCCAACCGATCCGTTGGCTCGACTCGGTTACTTTTTGCGTCGCCATAATTGGATGACGACGGAAAAGGAGGCGGAAATTCGCAGCCAAGAAAAGATTGCAGTTTTGAAGGCCATGGGGCAAGCGGAGCGTCTCCCTCCTCCTTCACTCGAGTCTCTATTCACTGACGTTTACCACGAAATTCCTCCGCATTTGATGGAGCAGCAAGACCAGCTGCGAAACCACATGGCAAAGTATCCTCAAAAGTACAAGTAAGCCGTTGACCGACAATGAAAAATACTTCTATCCATCGCGCATGACGCCTCAAATACATGTTGCATTTTGAGGGAAATTTTTACTGCGGCTGTGTATCTGCGCAGCAAACAAAGCACACGAAACGAAGATATAGAGTGAGAATAAGCAAAACTGCATATAGAAACAAGTTTGATACAATAGTGTCACGAGCTTCCGACGCATCCGGCCTGTCATGTAGGTCACGGACGCTTCCTATAGTTGCTCGGCTAAATTGTTCTTGGCTTGTCCAAGGCAGAGATTATAATCATTGTAAAAGGCCAAATCTCCATGGCAGAGGGACAGCCGTCGTTACACACCCAAATGATAAACGTCGGCAGGATCAATTGGAAAATATAGTCTTCCTCAGTAAAATGTAGGACATGTTGCTTCGTCATTCGTTTCGCATTTGGTGTATGTAAAGGTCGAGATTGCAAGCGATTGATGATAACTTACATGCGCCTTTCGTCGCGAACGTTGCATGGTCTCTAAAACTGCTGTGAAATGATACGAACGACAAGTTGAGCCAAGTGAAAGGAGCAGATTAGCCATGCTTTCATGCACAACGGATCTCTCATGTAATACATGCGTTTTTCGTCCTCATTCTTTACGAGTCGGATAGAGCTAATAGTTTGTAATCAGCGAGTTCCGTTATTCCGAAATGCAGCAATAAATTGATACGTACATGATCTGATTCAAGCAATTCCGACATTGGATGGTCTGCTACCGGTAGCGGCGTGCAGTATCATACACCGCCATGGTCAAAATTGCAAGTGAGTGTTGACGAAGAAACGGATGGCTCTCCCCGCGATGGTTCGCCTGGCGCATCGGACAGACGAAGACGGTATGGTAGCTAAACCTGGGCCAGAAGCAAGCTAACACGAAGCAAAAACCAGGGCATCACAGTCTAAACAGATATTAATCAAATTTCAAGGATCATTACTCTTATAGGAAAAGGTATGGTACGAGATTCCTTTTGTTGACGAAGCGGCAACGTCGGCGAAATGCCGTAGCAGGCAACATTGTGACAGCCGCCGCTCGTGAACGATTGAGGCTGACAAGCGTCATAAAAGTGCTTTTTAATTGCATGGAAACAACGATGCCTACCATTCGTAAAGTTATATGATTGTAGATCCGCTAAACCGGAATCGGTCGTAACTACATGTCATCTGAAATCATGCAGCCGCCGCATATGTGTACGACCCTCCATATGTATCATCCATTAAAATCCATCATAAATCATTTATTCTCCATGTCCTTCCAGCTCAAAATCGCCCTTCTTTCGTCGCTTCAATCGCTCCGCCTCGGGATCTTCAAACGCCGTCAGTAAAATGTATGCCAAAACGATCAGCGGCGACGCTGCGAATATCAGCTAAACAGGAAAAGAAGATTACATATTCGTGAGTAATTTATCATCAAGCAAAATTTTTACTTTTGTTTGACAGTCTTGCTCATGTAATTGTACAGCTGCTCGTCCTCGCGTCATGCGCCGTCGAACGTCTGAGCGAAGGCATGCGCACCGCTTTACTGCTTCGCCACTTAACAGCAAGCTGCCATTACAATAAACCGTCTCTCGGCAGCACTAACCTTTGCAGCGGCAATGGCATAGTCTAATGGTGTTTCCAGCTCGACATTCGCCATGGTTGCGGCGTTTGTTGCGATGTCAGGTCCGTCTCGAGTCTCGAGGTGAGGGGAGCTGATGCTGTGATGCATGGACGCGAGCGTGACGGAAATTCATTGCCGTTGCGACTTATTGCGATCATCCTTAACGCTAACAATTTTCCCAACGGAGTTGTCCACGTCACCCAAATTCTCAACCGCCGCGACTCGCGTGACGGCGACGAATCGCTCGAAACGAAGCCTTCCGCGTGATTGCCTCTTGGCACCAAGATTCGAGGCAGAACGAATCTATCCTTGCGCATGTTCCGCCATTATCAAATCTTGTCTGCAACCTGCGCGAGGAGAATCTTTAGCTCGTCTCACTAAAATCTCACTTCCAAGTGTTGCCTTGCAAGCTGCAGAAGCTGTGAAGATCAAGATGACTGGACTACGAGGAGCCTTTCGTCGGATGCCCCAACTGACACTCTCGAGTCATTTCTCTCTACGACAAGGCTCAGCGAGGATCTTTTCATCGCAAGCCTTGGCTTCGTCTTCCTATGCCAGTTCTACCATGGACTTGGTGGACCATGACTATGAAAGCTGGGCGGATGGCACAGGTTGGGCGTCGTCGTCCTCACGCATTCGTTCCACAATTCCGTACGGATCCGAACATGACTTTGATCCGTCCTTGACAGCAACGACGCGAAACCCGATTCAGTATGACTTTCACACTTGGAATCAGCTCTGTGATGCTGTCGAAAGCTCCAAATATTACAAGCGAATGGTTGCTGTCGAAATGGACATGGTTGAGGCAAGCAGTTCGCGTCAAGATTACGACAAGATTTTGTTCCTGATCCATCACGGAGAGGAAGAATCTGTGCAGCCTCAAGATTCCAATGCGTTTATTCCGCAAGACTCCAAGCTTTCCGACCGAGGAGTCGGCCAAGCACTATCGCTGGCCCGACGCATTAGCGCCTTTTGCAACAGTGAAACGCGCCTCTTGCCGGAGCTCTTTATATTGGCACCCCTGCGACAAGTCCTGCAGACGGCCATGCTGGCGCTTCCCCACTATTCACCCTTTTACTCGTTTCAACACATTCCCTGGCTCTGTCATGCCGCAGCTGCCACAACGACGACTCATCCGAACGCTGCTAAGCGGCAGGAGCAGCTTGCCGGCGCCGCGGCCTCATCGTTGGTGCAGAACCAGTTGGTTGCAGCATCAGGCAATGACGACAAGACGGAATGGTATGAACGCACGGACGCCGTCTTGGACATGATTCGTGAGCGAGACGAACAAGTCATTGTGGTGTGCACCGAGTCAAACTGGTTGCAGTCGTTTGGGTGTTTGGCGCAGTACCAGCGGTCGCAGCAGCTCTTTCGCAATGGCGAAATGCGAGTCATTGGTATCAACTTTGTTTGAAAGCAAATCAAGCTGGACGAAAGAGGCTATACTACATGAAACATACATATTTTAGGATTATGTCGCGTGCGAGGATGGAGGGACGGTTGCCCTGCATTCGAAGATGCAACACTATAACACCGCTACTAGTCGGTCATTTTTTACTTTGATTTTGTAGCATTGCTATACTATCGTCAGCTCTTATACAGTAGTATTGTAAATCGGCATAGAAGGATAGAAGCTCCCACCAAACTCGCTATAACAATATCTGTACTACTATTATTTATCGAAAGCTCACCGCATGACTGGGCACGTAGTATGGCTTGCCGAGTCCGGCAGGAATGGAGGACATTTTGGACGACATGTCGGCAGTAAAGGCCGCCATCTTTCCAAGCTTGACGGGAGCAGTGCCAACAATGGGGGCCATGCGGTCCATTCTTGCCGTGACTGCAATTTGTAGAAAGTAGGAACGTGATAATAAGTGAGTAATGAAGAAGAACGCGTGGAGCCAGCAGCATAGTCAAATAGCGCGCATTAAACTTACCAGGCTTGAATACGGAAGCATACTTGAGAGGCGACTGAGACAAGCTGTAGAGAAGAAGGATGTGTAAGTATTTGAATCTGATTGGCCTCATTGTAATGATGAAAGATGCAGCTTGCAAACTCATTCCACGCGTTTGACTCAATCTCGGCCAAAATTCACGTTTCCGTCACTTTCGAATCAAGCAGGAATGTTGCTATATCATTCGCGCAAAGGGGAAAAGGTACTGCAGCCCATTGCTCCGTCTCGCTATGGACTATGGAAATGCTCCTTTCACGGCCCAATCACTAAAGACGCGCCGATTGACCAAGTTCCTTTCTAATAGCTGGGGCCCTTGTACTTTACTTGTCATTAAAAATCAAAGGATCAATTTCATTGTTATCCTCTTCTTCGCGTCGAGGTACGTTCATGCCATCGAGGGTGCTTGGAGCTAATTTAGAATCGCCACCTAATGCTGTGTCGTCTCTAGACTTTAATACAGTATCTATTCCTTCCTTACCCCGTTAGAACCGTCTTGTTGCTAATAACTTTGGGAATAGAGACCATGGTGGAAGGAGAGATATACTCGTTGGAGGTGTGTTTTGGGTTTTGTGGCGCAACCAAACGAGCGGACTCACTCGAAACTTGATAACCGCTACGACTTATTAAAGTCGCTGCGACACAGGTCGGACGCGGCAACATCGCAGCCGATCAGCGACACTCAAAATTGGGTGTTGCCATGGCTGCAATCTTACTCTCCCTTTTACATTCATCATGACTAAAACAGACGATGCTAGTACTCCAGACAATGCAAGCAGCATTCACAATAACCAATGGCTATTTTTTCCATGGCATACATCTGCCATTGCCAGCATTGGTCGTCACCACCAGCACCACCCTCGCTTGACGGATGCAGACGCAAACCATGACGACAATGACAGTCGCAACGACTACATATTGACGCAGTTTCCGCCCTACGGATCCACGCAGCAGCGCTCGCAGCATCCCGATGTTCCGCCCGACTGGCTGAACCACCTTTCGCAGCTTTCGGCGCTGGCGACACTTTCGGAGCAGCAGCAAGCGGATGCGATTTCATCTTCAAAACATGGAGCAGCACAGAGTAACGCAAATGAGAAACAAGCAGAGGAGACTTTGGACTTTGAATGGGAGGCGAGTGAGCAGGAATTGTGGATGGTGCCGTCGTCGTTGCAGCAGCAGCAGCAAGGTGATCCGGCGAAAGGAAACGCTGCAATCAGCAATGTAAATGTAGTCAAGGACTCCAAAGGAAGACGAAAGGACAAACGACAAGGCGACTCTGCTATTGAGGAACAGGTTGGAGACGTTGTTCCAGACGATAGTTTGTCGTGGCGAGAGCGGCGGAAGCAACGACTGCAGTTGCAGCTCCTGGAAAATCAGCCGCAGTGTCGCAAATGTCAAGCCACCATGACGCCATTGTCGGTATCGCAGAATGTTTGCGTGAAATGCCGTTGGAAGGAAAAGTGCAATCTTGTGTCTGCTACCAAGCAGGTTGTCAAGGAAGATAAGACTGCTGTAGCGGATCAAGCAATGAAGGAAATGCCTGACCAGTGTGTCACCAACCCGGTTGCCCCCTCTCTAGACAACCCAAAAAGTCCAGATATTCAATCTAAAGCAAGTGAAGATTTACATTTGCATGGAGCGAAAAACAGTCGGACGGATGATTCAGCTGCAGCGGTAGTCAAAGTTCCTTCCGTGGAGGCTTTACCGGCAAGTCAATCGTCTACAACTGCTCCGGCGACTCGACGGGAGGGAAACGTGCATTTGGGAGCAACGGCGGCCAGTCACTTGCAGGTCGTTGCGAAACACTTGCTGCAGCTACATGCGCCCATTCTTTGGAACATGCATGCTACATCAATCTCGAGTAAGAAGAAACCAATCTCGGCCGATCGACACCACGCGGCATGGATCAATACGTTGCTAATGTTCGCCACCAAGACGGTTTCACGAGTCAATCCAAACGTCAAGGAGAATGGTGACTTGCTTGACGTTTGCCCGCACGTAAAGATCAAGACGATTGCTGGAGGACGCGATTTGGGAAGGGACTGTGCCTACTTTAGCGGCGTCATGTTTCGCAAAACTGTTTCGCATAAAGTAATGCGGGCGAACATTCATCAACCGCGAATCTTGCTCTTGCAGAATGGAATAGAATTCTATCAACCCATGCTGTCCATGGTTTCATCGTCGAATGTGAGCGCTGGCAGTGGTCGGCACGCCGATGTCGGTAGGGGTGCCATTAGTCGATCCGGTAGCACTATTTCGGCGGCAACGTCTTCGTCGCGACGAGGAGGCAGCGCTGGGAATGCGAATGCAGCGGGCGCATCTACCAACGCTGGTACGGCAGCATCTGCTACCGACGAGCCAGTCGTGCTTTCATCACTCGACACGTTGATGGAGTTTGAGGACAAATTCTTGGATAGGCTAGTGAGCCAGTTGGTGCAAAAATTTCGACCAGATGTGCTTATGACGGGCGGAACTGTTAGTCGACGTGCCCTGGAAATGCTTTCGCAATCAAACGTTACAGTGATTAGTCACCTGAAGCCCAATTTATTGCAACGGATAGCTCGGCAGACGCAAGCAAAAATTTTAACAGCGGAAGAGATTAAAAATCTTATGCTGCACCCAGATAACGATATGGATGGTGCCGCTTTGGAAGAAACGATGGTTGGCAGATGTCATCGGTTCCGAATGGTGACCTTTCGCGACAATGAAGTGTGGACAGATAATGCTGAAGCGCAATCTGCCCGACGAGTTGCCGAAGACGCAGTGTTGGCTCTACCTCGTCGTCCGTTGCGTTCAATTGAAGCTCTCTTGGCCGATCCGGAGGCGATGTATCATGATCGGCAAGCAGCATTAGTTGCGAGGCAATTGGGAGAACATGTTCTTGACGGCTCTGAGGCAGTCAAAGCTGGACTTGCGAAGCGTGGTGTGGCTCAAACGTTCGTCTTGCTGGAGGGTTGCCCCAAGCATTTAGGATGTACGGTCGTTTTGCGTGGGGCGCAGAAGGATGCCTTGAAACAATTAAAAGTCGTTTTTCGATTTTTGGTTAATGTTGCTTACAATCTACGTCTTGAGACAAGCTACTTCCGTGAACGCAGTGTACGTATCCGTCCTGGTTTTCAAATATCCGATCGCAACGCTTTCAGCTCATCGCTTTGCGTGGATTATGGTGCGCCTCCTGCTGGGAAAAAGGTTCGTCCTTGGAATGGAAGTAACGCAGAAAAAATACCTCGTACCAGCACTGGCGAGATTACGGCTTTTGACCACCAATCGATCTTGATTACTTCGGTTTGGATGACGCAAAAGAGCCAGTGTTGCCCGGCGGAGGTAAAAGGTATATGCTACTATTCCATGCAAGACGTTGCCCTTGGCCAATTTCTTCGCGATTCTTGTTTCAATCTCTCGCTCAAGTGTCAAAATCCGAATTGCAAGAAATCAGTCTTGGATCATTCACTCTCGTTCGTCCACAACGATGGACTTGTGAGCATTACTGTCGAGGAACTAGACGAAGAGCTCTCCCAAATTCCGAGGGAATCATCTGCGACACGCCCAGCGTCAGATAAGAAGTCATCTGCATCGACTGAGACTGATCGACCGATATATACTTGGTCTCTTTGCAAAAATTGCAATAAAATTGTATCTCCTCTACGATTAGTCGGCGAGGATACTTGGAAGTATTCTTTTGGGAAATTTTTAGAGTCTTTCTTCTATAATCGTGACGCAATATTCAACGCTGTTGAAAGCAATTGCTGTTGTGAGATACAGCCGGCTGCCCGTTTATACTTTGGGTGCGACAAGCTGGCAGCGCAGTTCAATTACGAGCCAATTCGACCTTTCGGTGTTTATGTGCGACGTACGCTTCCAATGGAGACATCGTTTCAAAGGGAGGAAGGACTTCGTCGACTTGATATCATTTCTGGGGCCTCGTCAACTTTGTTTATCAGATTTGATGAGCGAATTGAGAAAATTTCTCGGGAAACACGCTCGCTTTTCAATTCACCTTCCGTTCGTCCTGAGCATCTGCAGACGGTGCTGTCGGAGCTAAATAGGATGAGCTCGTATGTGGATGACGCAACAAAGTCTTTGCAAGATAAGATTGCCTCCGTATCTGACAGTTTGCGAAGATTGGAGAATGAGGATCAAATTAATGCTGCGCTGTTTCGCTTCCCATGGTTTGCCCGACGATATCTGTTCATGTTGACATACGCTTGGAACGAAAAGCTCTCTGCCGCAGGCCACGCCATATCGACAATGAAGAAACTCGCTTCATCGCCCTCAACCCGAGATCAGGGCATCGCTTCAAATGTTGCCATTAATATGGGTGATCCATGGAGTGATGAACTTATGGAGTCGATGAAACAGCTTCGTAAATTAAACGAGCATTACACTCGCTATAATATGGCGGATATAACAGAAACTCTGCCGCAACTTCCTGAAACTGACAGCGAGTTACAACAGGATGGAGATTACGAGGACGACTTCGATAAGGAGGAGGAGTCAGCTGTCGATTTTGCTGAGAGTGTCGACGCGGATGTAGTTGCGTCGCGAAGGAGATTACAAGCTAAAGGAATTATGGATCGGTCGTCGTCCCGTCCACGTGCAGTCAAGTCCTTGGGAACGAGGCGCAGTGACTCGTTTCGTACCGAAGCCGAAGATTCTTTAACTGCGCCAACAAAAAATACACCCGGTGGAGCGGTGAAGTCAGCTCTAAATCGTTTCTTTAATCGTGGTGGTAGGGAACAAGATCCATATACTGTTGATCTTGGTGTTTTCGCGGAAGGTCGGCCACGGCTTGCGCCTGGAGTCAATGGTCTCGGTAAGTGCTTTTACAATGTCGCAGTCATAAAGGCGCAGGATCGTCACTCACACTCATAACATATGCGCATCAGTTGTTCCTGTTTTCGACGACCAGCTGTCCACAGTAATTGCTTATTCGCTATCTTCTACTGAGTATGCAAAACAATTCAAATATTTTAGTCGACAAGAGAGTGCTACAGACTCTGATGCGTTAACTGAAGGAGAGGGCGGGTCGGACAAAGCATCAACTGATCAAAGGGGTAATACGTCCCAAGGTAATTCACTTCCAGTAAACGGCGATTTGTCGTCCAAAAATGAGGCGACGCAGTCATCTTCGAACGCCGGCCCTGTGCATCAAGCTAGTGTCCAGATGGATGTGAAAAGCGTTGAAAATAGGATGCTTGTGCGAAGTAAAAGTCATGTCAAGCATACATTTCGCGACTTTGACGAGAAAGGACAGGCCACTTGTAAATTCGTTTGCACTACGTACTGGGCAACTCAATTTCACGCAGTCCGGCAAGTTTTCTTATCCCGGTCTACAATTGCCAATGCGTCGGAGACAGTTGACGATGATTCCGAAGGAATTGAGCAAAGCTACATTGAGAGTCTATCATCGGCTGCTTTCTGGGCAGCGAGCGGCGGCAAGAGTGGAGCTAGCTTCCACCGCACTTCAGATGATCGTTTTGTTATCAAATTTATTTCTCGGACGGAGCTACAAATGTTTTTGGATTGCGCACCAGCTTACTTTGAGTATTTGAGTAAAGCGTTTTTCCACGGCCTCCCCACCGTTTTGTGCAAGATAGTTGGTGTTTATCAGATCGGTGTCCATAACCGAGTGACTGGGAAGCGCACTATGGAACAAGTTGCAGTCATGCAAAATATCTTCTACAACCGAAAGATGTCGCGGGTTTTTGATTTGAAGGGCTCCCTCAGGGGACGCTTCGCGGCGCATGTTCACCGCAGCAAGGACGAGAGTTCGCCAGAGACGCCATCGGCGACGGGCAGTGATGCAATGGGAGGGAGCATGGTGAAGCCGAATTCAGTTGACGAGCGCGAGACAAATGATGCTAACGACGGCAAAGAGGCAGCAGCAGGCGATGACGAGGCAAATCAGGGCGAACACGGACTGCCGACGCTGCTAGACGGAGATTATCTTGAATGGACGTCTGGTCGACCGATGCCGTTAACGGATCGTGCCAAGGCTGTTTTTCAGATGTCCATTTTGAATGATTCGCTATTTCTTTCAATCATTAATGTTCTCGACTACTCCATTCTTGTTGGCATTGATGAAGAGAATCAAGAACTTGTTGTCGGAATCATTGACTTCATGAGACGTAAGTTGCAGCGACGAGCGTTACCATCATGTACTGTGGATTAGATGTAAATGCTAATTATTGTCTTTCGCTTGGCACAGAGTACGACATAATGAAGCAAATGGAACGAGTCGGGAAGAGTCTACCAATGGTGGTTGGAAGCGAGGCGCCGACAATTATCCAACCTCCGTTATACAAAGCTCGCTTTACCAATGCCATGGAGAGGTATTTTATGGGAATTCCTAACAAGTGGACAACCATATAATACATGTATGGGCGAGGCATTGACTGATAATGTTTTCTCGGTTGACGCGATCATGGCTTTCTCAAGGTTTTGAGCTGCTGCCGAACCCCGCTTCGTCATTAACATAACATCCTAAAGTGCTGTACTACTTAAATTGCTTTTGATTTATTGATAGTGTTTTAAGTAATTGGATTGTATGAATCTACGGCGTCCAAGTCCCTGACCCGATGATGGTGATGGGTGCGCTGCCCCAGGGTTTCTGGCATAAATAGGAAAAGTAAGATTGGTATTATAGAAATGAAAAGAGATCCTGTCAAGCTAGCCACATGGCCAAACTTTTCGACTACTAGCTGGCCCAAAAAGTTGGAAAGCGTAGCTCCAAGGCCGAAACAACTTGCCGTTAGACCCACTAAGTGCAAAAAGTGACAGGTGACGCATGTAAGTTTGGTCGTTACTGTTTATACGCTCTACTTCACGGTCCAATTACTTACTGACAACATTAAACCTTCCAGAGCCAAAGGTAATGTCCGCAATAAGGTACGGATGTATGAGCCCGCAGAGACCGCCGCCGAGGCCATCCAGAATTTGCGTCGACAAGAGCCAAGCGTCCCCTCTGTCCTTCCAAATGATAATCAAGGCACATCGAACTGGAAGCGAGACAAGACCCGCCAAAAAGAGAGGCTTTCGTCCAAATCCACATAGTGTCAGCTTGTCACCAATATGTGTTGCAAAGGCCATGGTAATTTGCGCCAAAACAATTGCGCCCGCGATTAAAGGAATGGCCGATTGCCTAGGGGTTCCGTCGTCATTATCGCTGCTTGACATGAGCTCGCCGAGAACAAGCAAAACATTGGCGTTTGCAAAATGGAAAAAGAAGCCAGTCGAGCACAAAATAGCAGTCCTTGGGTCAGAAAAGACTTCCCAGTATGGCAAAGCCTGGGGTGGTTTGTCTTTTGAATGGTTCTGAATGGCAACCGTCGACTCGTCACTCTCGAGCCGCTCCAACTGCCCATACTCATCCATGGCAACCTTTCCCTGAAAGCCACGTCCCATGAGTGGGTCGCCTTGCGGCAAGAATGGAATGACGACAAGCGCTCCAAGCGCCGCAACCCCAATCACTAGAAAGCAGAATTTAATCTTTGGATACAGGATAAACGCGACAGCACCTGCAATTACTGCTGCGGCGACTGATCCAATGTGTCTGCAGGAAAGGAAGATATGTTGCGTCAGCTTATCGACAATGGAATTGAAGAGACAAGCATCGCAGCGACGACAACGCTTTCAATCGACAACAATATAATTACGCACAACCGCAAAAGTAACAACTCACCCATAAAACATGTTATTTGCCATGATTCTATCAAAATGATGCGGTCCGAACGTAGCCAAGGTCAACGCCGCCAAGCAAGGTGCAATGAAGGAGGATGCCACTCCTTCAATCACCTTGGTGCCGTAAATGAGCGCATGATCGTGTTGTCCTTGCTGCACCAGAAAAATGGCCGAGGCTGACAGAGCCGTGACAATACTGGCAACCACCAAGAATAATCTCCGATCAATGGCTGCTCTATCAACAATGTCTCCGGCAAAGGGTTGAACAAAGAGCGATGTCAAACCCATTAGCGAAAGCGCCAGGCCGACGCTGCCTTCCTTCCAACCCAATCCAACCAAGTAGACGCCCTGGAAAATGTTGAGGCCGTCTCCAAGCTCGCCGAGTGAAAAAGACACTAGTAAAAAGGCCAGCTTGGGAGAAAGCACGACATATTTCCGACCTTGCTGCTTGCGACGACGAAAAATCAAGTCGCCATCGTCAATCGAAATTGCCATGCAAGCTTCGTTGTATTCATCGCCTCGAGATTGTAGCTGCTCCATAAAATTCTGATCGGCTAGAAATGTATGTAATAGATAGTTATTCCTATCGATTCGGATAAGTGATGAAGAGCAGATAGAAAGAGTTTGCAGGGCTGCAGCCAATGGTCGATGCATCGCCAAAGCCTAGAAGAAGACGTTTCGCAGATAAGACATGTAAACCCGTTACGACAGCATGGGTACCGCTTGCCAGGAGATGCGCAACTAACTCTCCTCTCATTTTTGATCTCCACCATGGCAATCGTTAAAGGACAGCCATTGCTTTGATTTCGAAAACTCTTAGTGATACGAGCCATGAAACAATGAAATCGCATCATGTCTGTATCTTGGCCGCCTTAATATTGAATGCGATACAAGCCTATGCCTCGTTCCACTTGCCGACTCGCACCAGCACCTTTGCGTCTATTCACAACCAATATGCACGGACGTTACTATTGTCAGCTGCGTCCAAGAATGATGACATGGTTGCCTTGGAAAAACAAGTCATTGCATCTGCGCAGGCTCAAATCGATGTCAATCGCTTACGAAACGCATTCAATGATAATGACAGCGTCAAAGAGCAAGCCTCGACAAACTCCCAGTGGAAGATTGCCTTGGCTTCTGCCAGTGTCGCAGGCGCGGCATCGTATCTAGTCATCAATCACAACGTTATTATATCCGGCATTATATTTTTCATGGTATGTTACATTGCCAACATTGATCCGCTCGACGAGCAGGACGACAATCTTGGCGGCGCCTTGGCGCGTTTCATTGGTCGCGTCACGCTGCGCGGCATGCAAGTGTCGCAGCCAAAGGTCAAGGCGGTGGCCCGCGCCGTCATTACCGGTGAGCAAGAAATTGTCGTGTTAAAGCGGCGCGTATCGGAGCTGTCGGAGCAAGTGAAGGAACTGGAGCAATGGAAGCGTCAGAAACTCTTTGTCGATGGGGCTCTCGGGCGATTTACGCTCGATGAGTTGAAGGAACGCGCAAGGCGAAACGAACTGGCAGTGGGAGGGTCAAAAGCGCAGTTGCTAATGCGACTAGTGGAGAATGGAGTTGTACCAATCTATGACGATAAAGGTGATAACGGCAATCTATATGATCGAAGCTTACGGTAGCGTATAACAGACTATAACACACGTCGCCACATTTCGTAAATCGCGGTAATGATTTCTATCAAGCAGTCAGATGCGCGTCGAAATCACTGCAGGTGCTTGCAGCGCAGCGTGAGTTGTGTTGGTCCGTTTACCAATGGGTTCTATCCTGGTTCCGGGCGGAGCATAATCTTCGGATCTGCACACAATCTCCTCATCATCAGAATTGTAACTTTGTAAACGACAGCACGCATCATTGCCGATACTCCAGACCTGCTATCAAACGCGGACCACCAGCCTGCGCAGTCCACAGATCCATCCTCGCGCTACCCAAAACATCATCAGCGAGCGTCAAGACGACTCGAGCAATGAGATTGGCAATTTGTTGTCGCAGCAAACCGCTACCAAGTGCTCGTTCATGCCATCGATCCAAAAACTTGAGATTTTCAGACAGCTCAGTGGCGGTCGCTTGCACTGCTGCTTCAAACTGTTCTTGACTTGCACTACTCCGACGATTCCAACTGTCGCGGCCAGCAGAGCCGAGGTTGCGGAGCATGTCGCTTTCGCTGATTGGTTTGAAGGAAAACGAAAGGCGATGTCCAAGTATTTGTAGTTCCACTCCTTCAAAGAAATCTGTAATCACCGCGGCAACCAAGGTGATAATGTTACCGAGCAATGCTCGTTGCCAAGCAATTGGAAACAACGTCAGCAGTGGAGCAGAGATCTGGCAATGAGATAACAGCGTCTCGACCACCGCATCTCGTTGAATGAAGTCATTATTGCGACGCGAAGATCGTCGCTTCCGCGCTCCTCGCTTCATAGCCCGCTCAATCGCACCCTGAGCATAGTTGGTTGACTTGCCGCTGGATGGTATGATACCGGCAGCTAGTGGTGGCAAATCTGGGACTGACTCCATTGAAAGGGCAATGTCGGAATACTTCATGATATTGACGCCGTGCAAAGCTGCCAATCCTCTCGCAAGCACTGACATGACAGATTGACAGACTGCCTTGTAGCCTGCTGTTTCAGCCGCTTCACCGATCTTTTCACCAAGACCATTGCGCAGCAGCCAGCTTCCAGAACCGCCGCTTGGTGCTGGCGTCCGTTGCCGGGCAAAATCGTTATTTATTGGTGACGAAAGTTCATCGTCATCCTCATCGTCGTCAAAGTATGAATCTGAATTATGCCAAAGATCCGTGTGGTTAAGCTTAACAATCCGGCCACTGGCGAAGAGCATGTCCAGATATTCATCGACTAAATCAGGCGGCGGAAAACTGAAATCACGCGACGTGGCAAACGTGAAATCAACTGCATCTACCGAATCCTCAGTCTCGTTCATGGTGAGCGAGTGTTTAATGTCAATTTCCTCTGCAGTATAGTTCCACAGTGGATTAGGCCTCCTTTGCAGCACATCTTTCTCGCATGCTAAATCTTGAAGTAGTCTCTGGCTTTTTGCAATCAAGTCATCAATCTCCCGAACCCTCTTTCTGCGCAACCTCTCCAAGCTTTCTTCCTCGTCACTTTGCTTAATGACAAATTCAAAAGACTTTTCTTTGGCTGCTCGCTTGCCTTTACTATTCTCATGAACTTCTACACCCGCAAATCGGGCAAGATTTTCACGAGCCCTTGATATTGCTGCAATCCTACGCCGAATGGCTCCCATGTGTGGATCGTCATCGCCAATTACTGAGCTATTCTTATATGTTGTCGGTTTACCGCTTAAGAAACCGTGCATTCCTGTAATTTGCGCCGACATTTTTCGTATTCTTCGTAGCTTCCGTGATAAGCGTAGTGCCGGGTGGGTTTCCGCAAAGCCAAAAGTGAATGCGCGGTCAATGCCGTCCCACTGTGTAAGCAGGCCGAAGAGTAAGTCAAAGATGAAAAATGCAAAGTATTCGGAGACCAAGTAACCCTGAGCTGTACTTACATAGCCTGACGAGACAAACGTCGCGTCATCCGTGCTGTCGACGGTGCTTGACGGTGTGAAACTCGAAGCGTTGAGCGAAGCCGAAACATTACCCGAGACGAAAGGAACCAGACTTTGGGCGACTGTTTTATCTACAGCAACATCATCATCTTCCGCTTCGTCCTCTTCATCATCATCATCTTCTTCATCATCTTCCAAGTCATTCTCTTCTTCCTCCTTTTCTTTTTCAAGTAGTTCTTTATAGATTTTCGTAGCTTTCGTTTGAGGTGCACGTTTATCTGAATTCCGCTGTTGTGCAATCCTTGCTTCGGCCTTTTTATGCGGCTCCTTCACGCCACGATTCCTCCTTGTGCCATCCCTTGACAACTTGTCCAGTGTCTGCTTTATAGGCTCTTGCTTTTCAAACACATCAGGAATTAACTCTTCGTCATCTGCATCTTCTTCCTCCTCGTCCTCGTCCTCCTCATCGAGACTAACAGTCGCTGCTGCTGCCTCATCCATGGCGATCCACTGCGCCGCGTACGACGACACCAAACTTGACTCGACTGGCGCCAACCACGCCGGAATCGCTCGTCGCCACACGGACGTTGCCTTTGGCTTGGCCAGTGCCACCATGGCGCCGCCTCGATTCGATGCTTGCGCCGCATGTTTGCGAACGGGCGAAGCAGCTTCATCCATGGAGGCTTGCGCCTTGAGTTGATTGTGAAAGTGAAACAGCGATGATACTGATGACGACCAAGAATCGCTGGCTTTGCTAGTGATTGGATCGCTAGTTTGGTTACTTTCAATGATTGCTGTTTCCTCGACTGTAACGTTGATTGGCGTCAAAGTTGCAACATTTGCAGTGTCAATGCGATTTCGAAATCGCCATCCACCCCCTCGAAGCTCTAAGACGGCACTGCTGCTAGTGTTCAATCCCCAAGGAGTATTCCGTGTTGTTCCTTTTATGAAATTGGCGTTGTGTCGCGTAAATTTAGCAGTTGCAGCATTCGCAGTAGTGCATCCGATGATCCAGCATAAACTCAGAATGAGGGAACAGCTGTAACCAAGCCTCCTCATTAAACGGGTATTCTTGCGACTGACATTACTGTATTTTTGTTTTAAATTTAGATGATTTTGCTCATGAGCTTCGTGTAATAGTATATTTTGCGTCTTTATACAAAATAATGGCATGGTAAATTCGAAAGAAGGACGGTGTGGCGAGGAGATGGCGACGTGTTTCGAAGAAGCACAACTCCTTCGTCGCTATTGATAGAGTGAGCGATATGTCAATGTCTCCGTTCTCCTCCTTTGTAGGCTTGAATTGTTCAAAACAAGTGATGAAATCAATTGGAGCCGTAATGATGTGAGTATGCGCCCTCTTTTGGAGTCGACAGATGCCATGGCGTCCATTCGAAAGGTATCCTGAAGTCGCTTTGGTTTTCGTTGCGACACTTAGACTCTGTACTTCCATGCGTCCAGCTACACTTGCCCATACATACCTATATAACACATTCGCGGAGCGGGGAGGTGGTAGGATCAATGGTTTAACTTGGAGCAATGGCTTTCGCGCACTTCGCGCGCGCAAACACAACAAGTCAATTGGGATGCCTCGCGAGTTACAGGTTGTACATGAGATTGATTATAAAAAGCTGTGATCTATTGCTGCATGGGTGAAGTAGACAGATGCAGGATTCAATGGCTTTTGCGCGCTTCGCGCGCTAGAGCCCTGCACCAAGTCTCTTGCGAACTGATCTTGCTAGTTCGTGCAGGCAATAGTTGGATAGCTTACCCATTTACCACCGGACCGCTGCACCAAGAGCCTCTTGCAAACAGATCCCGCTAAGTGATGCTGGCATTAGTTGGAAAGCTACCCGACGCTCTGTTTTCCGAACAGTACATGACTGCCTACCGGTAATTCATTGCAACTGCCCACCGAAGACCAACCGGCCATCCAACTTTGAAGGCTGGGTTCGTGCCAACGGCGGCAGCCGACCTTGTTGCGCGCTTCGCGCGCGCTAACACAACTGCTAGGTAATGGCCATACTACAGAGCAGTTTGGGGCCTTCATAGCCAGCTACTGTCAATCTAAGCCACGGAAATGTTGCTGCATGGGTTGAGTAAGGAGGAAACTACAAATTCAATAAAAGGGCACGTAGTATCGATTCTTTACATAGCTAACTGCTTCGTTCAACTGTTAGTAGAGAAAGTATGAGATGTCGCAGAACGACACAGTCATTTGGGAGTAATTGAGTGCAAACGTCATAGAGTCGTAGTGGCAGTATCACACAATTAATCTCGTGGAGCATGTCCGGATAGATCCTACCACGATTATACCTGAACACAGTGAGCAAGTGTTCTGAACTATATTAAACTAAGAGAAGGCAGGTTTAGCTATATCGGGCTGCTATTCAACCTTTGCAACACTATTTTAAGCAATCAGAAAGGCCAAACACATCATAAGAGGTGAAAGCCTTGAACAACCAAACCAATTCCCTCTCATTTGGCTTACATGAGTGAACGATGAACTTGTATACTGCATATATTGTCTATCAAAATAGGCGTTTAGGGGGTATGATGGGTTTGGTTATAACCAAACAACAGTTGTCTGGGGATCGCCAGGCCTCCAGGTTGCCGCACTCGAAATATTGAAGACACAGTGTACGTCTTACACTGTCTCCATAGCATAGGGTGCGCCACGTCGCTTGACACTCTTTTGCCCATTGCCAGTCAATCTTCTTGTCGACTCCAAATAATAGTCATCTGTTTCAAAAGTATCGCTGCTTTCGTCGTATTCATTATCAAGACTCGCATCTAACTTGGCCGGTCCACTTAATGCACGATGTGGTGCTCCCCGACGTGCCGGTTGCGCCGGAGGAAAGAATTTAAAAATGTCTTTGAAATCCACCGTTTGACTTTCGTCGAACTGAAGTGCCCGAGACACTCGTTGATGGTTCTTGTACATGCGCCGCGTAAAGACTGTCGTCACGCACCAGCAAACAAGGGCAACTTCCCATGGCAAGAAAATGAACAAGCAAACCATGACACTCAGAACGGTACACGCAAGCCCAATACCAAACGTGTAGAAAACCGTCGGTCGTTCATTATATAAAACATCAGTCGCCGTCATCATGCTTCCATCTGGTCCTCGCAGTGCCAGCGATCCACCCAAGACACTAAGACTGGTGGTGTGAGCCACAACACTAATGTTTGCACAAAAGGCTGCAACGATGAGTGTATAGTACACAAGCTTCAACGCTCGTCCAACATTAATCATGAACGGACTGCTCTGCCACACGGCATCGTCCGGCGCACTAAACTCAATGAACAAGGTAATGTCCAGCCCTGCCAGAACGGCACTTTGAGTTCCTACCGTTAAATTGTTGGAATGATGAAGTTGGAACTCCTTGTCCTTGAGCGCCGTGGCTTTTTGTTTGTAAGCAGACTGAAGCACGAGCGTATCTGCGGCAAGCATGGTGAATTGTGACGATTTTCTGTGACAATTTCCAGATTGTCTTGCTTATTCTATCCAGAAGTGCCTAAATATGAAGGCTTGGCTTATTATCAACGCATATATGATTTCAATGATTACTTATTGATAGGATTGTCGACTTGGATGGTCGATGTCGAAATTGTGAACGGAACAGTCGTCATGGTCATGGTTGACCGTCACAAAATCAACGGCTCGAGAAATGTCGTACCGGTTAGTCTCTTTTTAGCTATGACTGTATTTTCTAAACAATCTAGTTTTTGGCAGCGCAACCAGCGCAACAAATGGAAAAGTAAATGCACGAATCTAATAGAGGGAAGGCAAAAATCCATCCTAGGTTGCCGCTGGCTGCTCCCAACCAGCTGTCACCAAGTTGTCTGAAATGATTTCGCGGTGGCAAGACCAAACGAGCTGAATAGCTTCGGGAGTTCCAATGCCTGCTCCACGAGGATCACCGGCAGGTCCAAACCAATGGTTCTGGGGCGCTCCAGTAGTACGAGCGCGACGGCCAACGTATGTTGTGCCGTTGACAGTATGTGACAAGACCTTGGAGCAAAAGTCAACATCGTTTGAAACAATGGCAGCGGTCAAGTGATGAGACATTCCTTCCAGTGCAGCCAAAACAGTGTCAAGCGTGTCATCGTTGTAGAAAGTAATGACCTGAAATGGACCAAATATTTCCGTCGTGCAGTTGTCAAAGTTTTCTAGCTTCATCAATTCCTCGAGTGGCACAAACACGGCCGTAGGCTCGACCGCTCCATACTTTTCAGGTATATTGTGAGTGTGCAATTCCTTTCCGCCCCACAAGACTTCAGCTCCGGCAATACTGCCCAAAGCACTCGTATGGTCCAGAAATGCCTTGGTTGTCACAGTCAAGGTTGGTCCGACAGTGAAGTCCTCTAGCTTGCGGGACAAGGCATTGGCCTTCATCTTTTCCATCAATCCACTTTCCTTCCAGTTCTCATGAATGAAACAAATTGATTGCGCCGAGCACTTTTGCCCAATCGAAGCGTACGCATCCTGGTCGCACTGCCAGGCCACATAGTCAACATCGCCCACATCTGGTCCAATCACCTTCCAGTCAAAGCCAGCATCCTCCAGTCGCACCTTGCCATGCGTCGCCCTGGATAATAGCTCGCCCACTTTGCTCGACCCGGTGAATTGTGTCAGCCGCACCGGCGTTTGCATGATGATTTGCTGCGCCACTGGACCTTGGCAGTTCAAAAAGTCGACATCGGTTGTTTCCATTCCGCAGTGATGCAATAATCGAATGAATTGTTCCATGACAATAGAAACTTGCTCGGACGGCTTTAGCACTGGCTTGTTGCCCATGTACAAGGCCCCCATGAGCTGCAAGACTGGAATCTCGAGCGGAAAATTGAACGGCGTGACAATCGCCACTGGTCCATACGGCCAGCGATGTCCCACGCTAAACTGTCCATAGTGATCACCCGGCACGCCAAAGGACTTTGCCAGTCGTCGCACATTGTCACCGGCAAAGTTGTTCAAAAAGGCGGACGTTACCTTGACCTCGCCAAAGGCTTGGGCGTGCGACTTTGGAACGCAGGCGCGAATGAGTTGCGTGAAGAATTCGGCAACGTTTGGTTGGCAGAGCGCGTCGCCGGCCTGTAGATTGATTGAATTAAAGAAGGATAAGTCAATGAGGGAGTGTTATGCTAGATCAAATATGTTGAACATGATGTGACTGAGCGCACAATCTGCAGAGCAAGCACATGTCAATCTGCACACTTACACGCCTCGAAATTTCTCCATATTCCACGTAGCGATGAGAATCCTTGATTGGATTGTGCAATCCACTCTTTGGAACCTTGCGGAGCGACTCGACGAATGGCTTTATCTCATCCTCCTGCACGTCACAAATTCGAAAAATGGGCGGCTTGTTTTTCTCGAGCGGATGAATAATGTCAATTATCTTTTGACAATCCGTCTTCCATTCCCCATTCACCAAGTTTGGAACCAAATATGCAGCATCACTGCTGGAACCAAGGTCTGCGGGGTCGACGGTGGCCCAGGATGGAAGGGAGGACATGGCTCGTACTAGCGGTGCGGTCAAGGGCGCATGATGAATGATGCGGCGACAGGCGACGCTGCTGCTCAGTGGTCGCTTGAGAAGCGACAACATCTTTTTATGAACAATTTGTATATGCGATAGTTTGACAATTGAACGTAAGAAAGACCCGTTCCAAACAATCGATTGCAGTTTAACAAGATCGCTTCCAAATTGTGACGAAGGGACGGCCTTTTGCGTCTCGTCGCGGCGCGCGCCATGGTGGACGTGACGATCGGCTTCTTTTTGTGACGTCACAAAATAGCTGCATTGTGTCGGAGCGGTATCAAGACATCATAGCAAAAAATCACCATGGCCGACCTCACATTTTGCGCGACGAAAAAACATGAAGTCAAAGCGACTAGCACATCTCCTACTTACTAGCTTGCTAGTTGCTTCAGCATCATCATCTCATGGTCCATTGTCCGTCATTCAAGGAGGTGCAGCATCTGCCGCTTCCGCGCTGCGGAACGATGGCGGCCCACTCCAAACCTTTGTCCGCACCATTCAGGAATCCAAGCGCCACTTGATTGCGGCAGCGTGCGCCCGAAGCTCCTCCATCTTTCTCATGTTCCCCGTGGATACCATCAAGACTCGCATTCAAATGGAGCAGCCAAACGCGCTTCGACTGAGCGGTCTCTACAATGGTGTCGGCGGATCGCTGCTGGGACAGGTTCCCTACGGCGTCCTGACCTTTGGATCGTACGAAATGTACAAGCGCGCCTTGATCAAACGGTTTCCCAGCGTGAAACCAGTCTTCATGTACGCCGTGGCGGCAGTCATGGGTGACTTGACGGGAAGCGGTTGGCTGTGTCCGTCGGAGGTGGTCAAGCAGCAAATGCAGGCGGGCATGTATTCGACGACGAATGAAGCAGTTTCGAGTATATTGCGAAACAAGGGGATTGTTGGACTGTATCAGGGATACTTTGGAGGTATCGCGCGAGACGTGCCCTTTCGGGTATCGCAGCTGTGTTCCTACGAAATTACCAAAAATTTGTATCTGCGCATCAAGTCTAGAAACCAAGCGACGGAGCAAAGGCGATTTAGAAGAAGAAATGCAACTCCAGTCAAGCCTTTGGAGCTGTCCCCGCTGGAGACTGCCGTGTGTGGAGCTGTCTCGGGGTCATTTTCGGCGGCAATTACAGCGCCTCTCGATCGAATCAAGACACTACTCATGACGGATAGTTCTGCCTATGGAGGCAGCGTTGCGTCGTGCGCGGCGCATATATACAGGCAACGAGGCTTGCCTGGCTTCTTTGAAGGCGTTGTCCCCAGAGTTGTCTACATTGCGCCATCTGTTGTTTGTTTCTTCATTGTATACGAGCAAGTGCAGCAGCGACTGGAGCAGAGCTGGAACAAGTAGAAGGCATCGTGATCATAGCTATTAATTACCTTTTGTTTGTCTATTTCTATGTTTGATCTGCTTGTCCCAAACTCTTTTGAGCCGTCGCAAGTAATATTTCCGTCTGCAGTAACGTGAGTGCCTCCTTTAAATCGTCCGCAGCGGAGTCACGACCAGCTTGCACGTCCACGTACAACTCGTCGGCATTGGCGACCTCAGGAATATCGGAAGATAGTACGAGCGCTTTTGAAGCTGTTTCAAGAGCGGATGTGAGCGGAACAGGGTCAGCGACTTTGCTCGTTCTCGCGAAACGATGACCATATGATGCGGCAAGTAGGACGCTTCCGACTGGTCCTAGAAGGTATTCCGTCGACCGTAAATCTTCAGCTGGGGGTAAGGCTACTCTTTTGTCAGCCAGAGCGCGATGAATGACGGTCGTTGCCATTGTTTTGGAAGCATTAGCCGTTTCGCTGAGGAGAATTGTATTCCAATCCTTACCCAGATCTGATCCGGGACGACAACATTGTGCGATTGTATCAAAGCTTTTCTCGACGAAAGAGTATCGGTCATCTTGGCTCGTTTGGTCACGTCTTCTATGCAATAGACGAAACAGGAATAAGTTTGTGAAGATTGTTAGATACAGACGCGACGCCGCAGGTTGACTTACTCTGTTGGAGTTGGCATGTACAGTGTGCCGTACATTAATCGCAATTTCGGCATGGCAGCATTTAAAACTTGATCTGTCTGAAGTAGATTCAGTTTGAGCCACTCGCGGGCGTACTGGAACTGCACCGAAACATTATCGTTATTAGCAACAACAGCATTTGCTTCTTCCAGGGCAGCCAGCAGCGCCTCCTTCCGACGAGTCGCTGCATCAATGACAGCAAGCAGTCCAACGAAAGCTTCGGTTTCAGCTACACGACGGACAGCTTCCACTTTAGTATCTAGGCCTGTATTGTCCATGTTAGGCTTCTTTCCTGATGTAGGGCTTGGATATGGATCGAAGACCAACGACTCTTGCATCTCTATTCGTCGCTCGATCGGCGGCAAGCGAAGTGCATCATTGATCGTGCCTTTGACGCTACCACAAAAGGACATAGTGGGTGTACCAAGCCGGCGACTGCGCGAAAGAAGGTTGGCCGGGCCTCCATGACTGGCGACGTCATAATCTGCACAAATTTCGCTTCCAAACTCCTTCCTATCGTACAAAACAAGATAGGAGAATGCTCTTGTCTCATGTGTCAATACCGTACCTCGAAGAATGATATCATGCTTGGCGCTGTATACGCTGACAGTTGTGCCGAATGGAATAGGTGCTGGGATATCGAAATCAACGCTCGCCAAGGCCAACTTCATGGCGTTGTGTTGTACAAGTCTCACTCTTGCCCTGTATTTTCGTAGCCCTTCCAGCTGGGACTCAACAAAGCGACGACTGAAACGTCGAATATTCTTTTTGACTCGTCGGCGTATCACTCTCCACTCGGATGTCGTCAGCTTCACGTCCGGGCTCAACCCTAGGCGAGCAACCTCTTCCCGTATCTCATTCCGACTGAACCTGTTCGGAATAATCACAACAATTAGATATCAAAGCGCTGGCTACCAAAGCAAAGATTTGAAGCACCTACCATTCTCGATCAATATCGCTGTAAAAGAATTCACGGGACGCAAAAGCTCGAGTGGGTCCTTTTCTTAATGAGCGCACCAGCCTCATACAAAGCGCGGCATATGTTTTGTCAGAGTGACGCTGCCGCGGCGGATTTAGAGCTGATGAGTACGTTCTATTGATGGTCTCCCAACGAGGAAGACGAAATTCAATACCAGCAGCTTTTATCGCAGGAGGAATCTTGGCCAAGACCATGCTGTGGTATAGCTCTTTTGTTTCTGACCCGTCAAAAGCACTTGCGCTAATGGAGAGATTGCGAGTGCGTCTTCTCAAATGCCGTTTCAAGCATAAATCCTTAGCGGTAACTCGTTTCATTGGCACTTTTGAGGCTTGTTTACCAGCATCCCGCAAGCTTATACCTCCCATCGACCCATTTGCCTGTGAGAAGGAATGGCTAGTGAGTATGGCATACGCGTACAAGTACAAACATATACCGAGTACGTTGCACGACTTACCATATCCATCGTTCCATCATGTACTGAACCATTAACAACAAGCCGCCCAATTCGAATTACTTTGGATTTCAAAAAAGAGAGCCCATTGGGTAGGGTTTCTCGAAATGGAATTTTAGCAATCAGTATTTTGTTCGCAGCGGGAGTATGCATAGCATTGCTCGTCACCGGCCTTGGCTTTTTGGCAACCTCCTCATCGGGATTAGAGGATTCCGATAATTCACGCTTGCGCTTAATGTTAACGTTGACCTTTTCAAACTTTCCAATCTCGTCTTCAACGTCATCTAACGCTTCCACCAAAAGGTGAATCCCCTTGTCGCGACGCTGGTTCTTTTGTTGCTGGGTCGTCCGGCGAGTTTTGATGGCCCGATCACCCTTACCGATTCCATTCAAACCCTCTCGCAAATATGATTCAGGCTTGCTGCGATGCAATCCAGCAGCCCGGCGTATCCAACCGAGCGTACGAGGATCGAGCTCATAGTCCGTTTCTTTCTTGAGATTCGCAACAATATCCTTCATGTAGGACTGGCCAATGGCAATCTCTTCCTCCTCGGTCAAGAGATCATTAAACAATGACGTGTCACTCTCGTCCGACTGGCCGAGAAGGTTAAAATGTTGTTCAGTCTGGCGATCGGCCGCACGATTCATTCGAACCATGAACGCGGTAATCTCCTCGTCATTCAAATAGCTCTTTGGCCCGTTGTCCTTCAAGTAGGCCAGGACGATACGCATCGTCTCCTCGTCCAAATCATTAGGAGCTTTGCGCAACTTTTTAGACATATTATTGTTTCGCATGTCCTTGTGGTGAATAGTAATCTCTTTGACTGGACTCCCAAAAAGATTACGATGGTCCGCCTTATCGCCATCCTCGAATATGGATCGTTTCGTCATTGTACTAGTCAGTTCTTTCGTAGTATTTCGTTTTATGATAGGAGGAGATCTATATGATTGAACATTTGACTCTTTTGTTTCATTTTCTTTGCCAGTTTTAGTTATTACCGGCTGAGCGAGTGAATTAAACTCATTCGTATCGGTACTAGTAGCTAGCTCATTCTCAGTGGAAACCCTAGCTGCTGTTAACGTACCGTCCAAATTCTTTATTGACTCATCATTTTTCGTCACCAAAGTTACATTTCCATTGTGCAATTCATCTTTTGCAAAGGCATTGGATGCTGCGGGCGCTTGTTTGTGAGTCGATTCGTGGCCATTTCCTACCTTGTCACTTGACGGATGTCGCTCAATTGAATGTTCAACTACGCCCATTCTACTAAACAATCAGAGAATGAGCAGTAAACGGAAAAGAGGTGAAGATATTGATCAATCGATTCGGTTTCTTGCTGCTTGGTCCTTCAATCTGTGTTTGCCACCAACCTGCCTCGAAACCGCGCTGAGCCGGGCCGGCGCGCGTCTTCTAGCTTCGGCGGTGACGTCAAGTATGGCTGCAAGAGTAAGTACTCTGAATCCTACAGTAACACTGAAATGTCCATCGTACCGGCACTGATAAGTTTTTTCGTTTCGATCGCTGCGACCATGACCAAGAGTTTGACGACGCAACGTTCATTGCAACAGACAGAAATACTTTGAAAATCTCTCATAGTTATCAAGCACTGCAATCATGGGTGTTTTAGAAAAGATCAAGGAGATTGAGGATGAAATGGTGCGTCATTCTCCCTTTGCGTTGACTTTGTCCTGGTTGAGCAACGACGGTCGTCGGACGTCTAGCTCTGCCTTGAAGCATTGTCGTTTTTCACAGGATTATATTAGCTTTGACTTCTAAACTGGTCAACTCGAATTTACATCTTTTCCACAGGCCCGGACTCAAAAGAACAAGGCCACCAACTACCATCTCGGAACGTTAAAGGCCAAGCTCGCCAAGCTTCGAAGTGAGCTCTTTCTGGAGGAATCGGGAGGAGGCGGCTCCGGCGCGGGAGAAGGGTTTGCAGTTGCTCGGAATGGAGACGCTCGAGTGGCATTGATTGGATTTCCGGTACGTTGTTCCTGCTTGAATAGCTGTGTTGATAGCACAGACCGAGCTGATCTCTCATCACTGTCTCGTTCTTGTTGCAGTCGGTCGGCAAGAGTAGCTTATTGGGGAATTTAACTGCCACTGAATCAGAGGCGGCCAACTATGAGTTCACAACACTTACATGGTACGTATTGTTCCTGGTCGGTTAGTGCACTCGCTACTTGTTACATGTAAACTGACCACTTATCCTTGTGCTTTCACATCACCAGTATACCAGGCGTTTTGAACTACAAGGGAAGCAAGATACAGGTTCTCGATCTACCCGGAATTATTGAAGGAGCAGCCCACGGCGCTGGCAGAGGAAAGGAGGTAATTGCGGTGGCACGATCCGCGGATGCTATACTGATTGTATTGGACGCAGGAAAGGAAGGCTTGTCAAAGCATCGCGAAATTCTGGAGCGAGAGTTGGAGACGGTTGGCATTCGACTGAATCAACGCAAGCCAGATGTAACGCTGACCAAGCGAAAGACGGGTGGCGGTGTAAAATTTGCATCGACAGTTCCACAAACGCTTCTCGGACCCGATCCAGAAAAGGTTGTTTACCAGATATTGAAAGAGTACAAGATATCTTCAGCGGACGTTTTAGCTCGGGAAGGTATGTGTCCATTGCGCACTGACACAATTGGCGGAGAATATGATGCAGCCTAAACTCACACAATATTTCATTTGATGCAGAAATTACGGTGGACCAGCTTGTTGATGTTGTCCAAGGAAACCGGGAATACAAGCCATGTTTATATCTTTACAATAAGGCAAGTTTAGAGTGAGCGACAGGGTCTCGCTCGCGTGTGTGTTCACAACATCACTCGCTTACGATATGCCACGCTTTCATCTACAGATTGACATGGTTACGATTGAAGAGGTTGATCAGCTGGCTCGCATGCCGCACTCCATTGTCGGTAGTGTACAGGAACGCTTGAACATTGCTGGTCCGCTCGAGGATGATTTGGTCAAGCAGAAAATGTGGGAGTACCTTGGCTTGACTCGAATCTACACCAAGCGAAAGGGTGCATCGCCCGATCTCGACGAGCCTGTCATCCTTTCGGATTTGAGACGAGGGACTCATGTCAAGAGTCTATGCGCTAACATATCTTCGCAAATGCTGCGAGATTTTAACTATGCTCTTGTCTGGGGTACCTCGGCAAAGCACTCGCCGCAGCGATGTGGCTTGAATCACGATTTAGATGATGAAGACGTGGTCCAAGTTGTTACCAAGACGATTAAACAACAGCAATTGACCAAGGGCTACGGTGACCTTGCCCAGCTTGCCGCTGATAAGCATGCCAAGAAGCGTTTGGACGCCAAGAAGCAAAAACAAAAGAGGCTGCGAGGGTGAGCTGACACAATTTTCAGCAATCCATGCCAGCGTCTTCAAAATATATCGTCTAGTATATTGTAATGAGTCTATATCTGTCGCTTCAGCTGTATACTTATATTAGTCAACAGCGATATCATTGTCCGATGCCAACTCCTAACCATTACAAGTACACTACAGTACTATAGAGTAGGCAGTTGCATGGTAGCTACTCATCGCACAGTCACTCGAAGGAACTTCCATCTTGGCGCGCCGCGGCCATGAAGACTTGTGCCGTTTCTGTCACACTTTTCACTCGTCCTTGCTGCTTGCGCATGAGGCACCAAGTACAAATAAAAGCGTGCATGATCTTATTGGCCTCTGCTTGTCTTCGATCCATTTGCTCCTTTCCACAAGCACGACTTGTCATCAATCCGTTCATGGGATCATCCTCTCCACTTCGAGCATCTTCCCCGGCTGCTGCTGCGACGAAACTAGAGACTCCCCAGAAGCGAAAGCGATCAAATGATGCAACTCCCGCTATTGTCACTCCTGGACCAGCTATTGTTGGCATAACGTCACGAGCCATTGGGCATATCAACCCAACGAGCCAATTCCAATGCCTTGGCGTTCCTCCCAACGAATTGCGGCCGAGTCGGACGCTAACAACGGGACAGTGCTTTCACTGGACTGCTGTTTCGTCCGATGAGGTAGCGGACAATGCTACTACAGCCAAAGCTTCTGCGTGGGGAACTCATGATGCGACGGAATGGATTGGAACACTTCGCCATCAGGGTGAATCTTTGGTGCTGGTGATTCGAGAAACGCCAACGGCGACACTCTATCGACCATTGACGCAAACTGATCTGAACGTTACAGCGCTGCTGCATGACTACTTTCAGCTGAATGAAAGTATTTCGTCGCTGTATCAAGAATGGTCGGAGCAATGTCCTCGTCTCAAAATGATAGCCGAGTGCCTTCCAGGTGTACGCATTGTCAACCAGGATCCCTTTGAATGTCTCATTAGCTTTATTTGCAGCAGCAATAACAACATTCCACGCATAACTAAAATGCTTTCAGCAATTCGAAAAGAGTTTGGAAGTCCTCTGTTGACCATTGGCGATCAAGTCTACTACTCGTTTCCTTCGCTGGCGGCGCTGCAGCGGAATGCGACGGAGCAGCGCCTTCGAGAGCTTGGACTTGGCTACAGAGCCAAGTATATCATGGAGACTGTTCGCATTCTTACTGAATTGGGAGGGGAGCCATATCTGCACGATTTACGCTTGATTCGCGACCCCTTGATTGTTCAAGAAAAGTTGACGCAGTTTAGTGGCGTTGGCCGCAAGGTTGCCGACTGCGTGGCGCTCTTTTCCTTGCAGCAAGACACTGCCATACCAGTCGACGTTCATGTATGGAACATTGCGCGACGTGACTATGATACGGATGAACTGCTACAAAGCGTCAAGAGCATTACACCAAGTGTTTACAAGAGCGTTGGTGATTTGTTCCGAAACCGATTTACGAACAAGTGCGGATGGGCTCATTCACTCTTGTTTGTGGTAAGTCTACTCAAAACATTGCGACCATGCAATTGTAGCGGAACGTTAACACGTCTTATTCCATCTATTGTTTTGTGCAGGCTGAACTGCCAAGCTTTCGAGCCGTTCTGCCACAGGATGTTGTCAAAGAAATGGATATTGTAAGCACTAGTTTGTGTATGCCAATTTCTGTCATCGTAACGTGTTGTGAGTCTCACAATTTGTCATGTCGTACATTGGAAACAGTTTCGTGCAGAAGAAAAGGCACGAAAGAAGGGCGCCTAACCCATCAGCGATGCGCTATCCTTTGCCACTAAAAATATAGTTCGTTCTTACTATACACATTTACCTCCTTTGTTCATTCATTATAGAAGAGATGGTACTACAATCAGCTGGAGTGCTGGCTCCCTTGATTTTTACGCACGCCGTGCCAGCGGCACATCCACGGAATAGTCCTTCTTCAACGGCAGCACGAGGCCACGACGCATCATGCAACATTCGATTCTCCACTTTCCAGGCCCAAATGCCTTCCAAAAAGCCGGCAGTGAAGGCATCGCCAGCACCAGTTGGATCAATCACCTGAACATGCACCGAATGTTTCAGTTCCGCCAGTACCTCGCCGTCGCGGAATGTGATTGCTCCATTCGCGCCGCGCGTCACGACAAACATGGTGTCGCGGCTCAGCGATTGAAAATGCTTGACGATAGCATCCATGTCATCACCGATCGCGTCATCGCGACTCTGCTCTCTCAACCCACGTTCCATGATTCGTTGCGCCTCGAGCAAATTAAGTATCAAAAAGTCGAGACACGATAGCAATTGATCAATGCCGCCACTCCATGCGCCACTGGCATCATGCTGTGGCACCAAACTCATGCAAGTAATCTTTCGGTCACTATGCCGCTCTGAACGAACGTGTTTCAGCATTTGCTTTAGCTTGCCGTTCCAAAAGTGCGGCATGTTGTAGTAGCCAGCCACGTGAAGATGGACTGGTTTCGGGGAGTCAATCATTTGCTGCACTTCAACATGTTCCGGCGAAAAGTCGGCGACACATCCGCGATGCGTTAAAAAGGATCGTTCCTGCTTGGAAACAATGGCAAGGCAATGCCCTGTTGCGGCGATGCTATCTGATGGTTGACAGTTATTCAAGTAGAATCCATGCTGGTCGGCATGACGCAAAAGCAGCTGTCCGTAGTCGTCATTTGGATTCAATGCTGTATGCAGTAAAACTGTGGATGTTGTTGGAGAATCACAGCTCCGCCCGACGAGCAGAGCTTGCAGATGCGTCGCAGTGTTCACGCCCGAGCCGCCAGCCAAGGCGTTGACAGGATCCGTCAGCTCCGCGTCGCCTCCTGGTTCAGGAAGAGAATCCTTAAGAATGCAAACGAGATCGACAAAGGCGTCGCCGACAATGTGAAAGGATGTCATGCAGCATGCAGATGATTGTGCTCACTGTCAATGATGATTGGCTATTGGCAATGAGCAGCGACGACGGATACTTCTCGTGATCAGTTATGGTTCTAGTGAATATCGATCGACGGTCAAGTAAATTATAAAGGCGCGGTTGTGTCGCCAAGAATAGGTATAGACATCAAACCGCAGTACCTTACTTGTGCAGCGCTACCGTAGATTGATGATGATGTTGCTGCTGCTTTCTCGTTTTGTCACCGAAGCATGTCGTCGCACACCGGTTTTCGGTGTACCGGACCGGTACGAGTACCGGTATGATGCTAATCGCCAAAAGATGCTGCCTCCAACAAGCAATTACCGGTATATTCTGTACCGTCACGCTACTACTACTGGTGCAAGGTAACAATGTACTGAGTATGCTAGACCAATACGACGAAGAAGAAACTTATACTTGTCGTAGTTTACAGTTAGTTTAAATACCGGTAGAATACTTTGCGCAAGATGCAGTTCCCCATCCTCAACGATCAATAGGAGTATAGTGCGGAGAAAGTGCTTTCGATCGGCTGGCGGATCGGCGGATAACATATCATTAAGGCCAAAAAGAAGCGACATGGAAAGTCATTGGAGAAATGGTATTCCTACGTTGAGCCATCGTCATCGCTTTTCTTTCGCAGCCCCCTCTTTTCCGAACCGTCATCAGTAACGGCCTGGTCGTCACCCTCGCCTTCGTCATTGTCATTCTCCTTGTCTTCAGAACTATTGTCAGCTGCCTCTTTGTCGTCTTCACTTGCGTCCTCAACCATCTCGTTTACCTCGGCCTCGTCATCCTCGTCCTCGGTTATCTCAGCCTTGTCATCCTCGTCCTCAACTACTTCCTTCAAAGCACCTTCCTTCTTATCTGTCTCAATCGTCCTTTTGGAATATCCAAACATGAAATCGTTTTCGAAGCGCTGGTGCATCAACTCCATCGTCTTGGCGCTCAAATGCTTGGTTGTCAGCTGCGCCTCGTCTCTCGACGCGGCTCCAAGCGCATTCATCTTTTTCAGTGTAAGCTTGTCAAGTCCAAAGGCAGACATGAGTTCCGTAAACGTGTCGGCCACGTTTTCTAACGTCAACACAAAATCAACGTAGCGGACTTGGTTGGGGCCGACAATGAATTCGTACTGCGGCGTAAAGTGGCCATTGTCACTGAGATACTGCAGTGCGGGATGAACAGTCTTCTTCTGCTGCAGCTGTTGCTCGAACAGTTCATCGTCGCCGCCGTGAGCAGCTTTTGGCTCAAGTTTCCGCTGCAACCACTTGTTCATGTACTTTTCCTCGTGTAACTTTTGTCGCTTGCACTGATCGGGTCGCCAGTCGAATACTTTGAGCGTGCAAATGTAGTAAAATTCGCTCACCATGCGATCATATGGCTCTCGCACCACGGCAAAAGTTTCCGCATTTTGGTAGGGATCAATGTTGCAGGCTGGAAAGAGGAATCGTGGCAAGTGCCAATAGCCAACGTGCGTTGGCCAGTCCATGGTGTTTTCAGGGTAGCGACAAACGTCGCGCTTGGGAGTATGTCGAAACAAGCAGCTTCCCCAAGGAATATGGTGTGCACCTGCAGCGTTCTCGGTAGCTGTGCCGGCAGTCTTTGGTATATGAAAGAATTTTAGCGATCGATCGAGTGATTTGAATGATTGCACGTAGGCTAGTGCTTGGTACGTCTCTTCCTGTATTCGTCGCGAGTCTGATATTGGCAATCCATTGCCTTGAGCACTATCTTTCATCTTTCGTTCAATTTCTAGTATTGCGGCATCCGCCGTTCTCACGTAGAGTCGTTCAATGTGAAATGCATAGAGCAAGTAAAGCAAGGCGAAAAGAATGGCGCCACAACCGATTATGACACGGTAGAATTGTCGAGTTTCAGCTTTCTTCAAACTCGGAGCTTTTATTGCAACCATTTGTAATTTACGTAATCACACTGGCTTTCTATTCCAAGAGAAGAGCAAATACAATAGAGGATTGCAGCAGTGCGTGCAGTAACTGCATGCTCGTCATGGTCGTTCTTTTTTTGTGCTACAGTGTCGTACCGTTACTCGTCAACGGTCAAAGATCGTGACGTCACAAAAGTCGCATGCGACATGCGTTCGGCTCGATCGTTGAATTTGACCATGGCCGTCAAAGGCATCATCGCACAACCTTTGAAACGAAAGGCATGGACATTCAAGCCATTCTCGCTGCATCCGACTCTTCAGATGAAGGAGATTTAGTTGGCGCTGGACGAATCAGTAGTCGCTACTCAAATATAGCCGCTACAAATATGGGCGCCGTTGACATTGAGCAACTCCTTCGCGACGAGGATGACGAGGACGACGAGGATGGTTCTGATGATCTCATTGTACCGCGCTATAGCAGTAATCATGGGAAACGGCTTGGAGCATCATCCTTGTCCAAGTATGCGAACTTTAGTTCGACGGGAAGTGACGTTACTTCTTGTTCGCATAGTCCGGACGACTGGGCTGTGCTGCAAGCCATTCTGCAGGAGGGCGATGACGATGAGGACTATGACGAGTCGCGTCGAGTAGGATCTGGATACAAGGATCTATACCAACGAGTAGATGAGGCGTGGATGGATGATTCAAAAAATAGTGATGACATGGCTATCGTGAGTTCTCGCCGAACGACCACCTCGGTCGACGCGATTTTGCTCGCATCGGATGATGAGTCGGACGATGATGTTGACAATCAACTGCGTTTCGCTGACAACTCCTTAGTAAGAAAACAAATGGAATGGGAACAAGACAGGTTACTAAATGACGGCACATCTCATCAGTCAATGAAGCTGGATACGAGGAGTCCAGATCGAGTTGATGAAAACAATCGCGGCAAGCCCCCACTCATTACGCCGACTAACGGTGGTACGGCGCTAATCTCGCACCAGGAACTAGAGACAAAAGGCTCTTCGCCAAAGGAAGCAACTAATTCAGCTCCGTCTGGCCCGAATAAAGACGAAATGTACTCGCGTACAGCAGCTCCAGTCGCTAATCCCAATTTACCTCGCGAGACAAAGGATGTACCTGTCGATTCATCCAAAACCCGACATCTATATCCAACACCAGCAACATCCCTTTCATCTATTAGTGCCGCAGAGTCTTTTGAGGAAGAATCGGAGCGAGCCTTGGCGCATGCTTATGCAACGGAGCGAAAACTGCTCAAGTCTGGCCATCGCGAAATTGTATCGCCGCTCTCGGTCAAAAGAAGACTGCGACCCAAGGTGGAACTGAGCGCACGTGGAAGTACAAAAAACAAGCGATCAAATACTTCAATGTTTGGAACAGAACGTCCATTGTTGACGAATAACCTGCGCACTGCTTCACGGTATAACTTTTCTGGTGTAACGGAAAATAAGCGACTGGCGACCATGTCGGAAAGCCTCGTATCGCATGCAAACGAAAGTAGCAAGGTTGTATGCGGCTTGCCCACGGCAATGGCTTTGAACTCTAAATTCATTGCCGTCGGAACACAAAAGGGAATTATTTTGCTGTACGACTTGTTTGAGCAGCTGCGTCAACGACTCGGTGATGGACATGTTGACGATACATTCAACATTAACAAGGCGGGAGCGATCACAAGCCTTGATCTGAATTTCAACGGCGATCTTATTTGCGCCGGTTACTCGTCTGGTGTTCTTGTTCTCTGGGACAGCATCAGAGGCGAGCCATTGAAAAGTGTGTCAGACGCGCATCCATCGCCCCTTACTTCCATACGTTTCATGAGTGAACTTAAGCTGGTCACTGTCGATGCTAGTGGCATTGTGAATAAGCTCACCTTTACCAGGAACATGATATGGTTGACGTATTCTTTGGAAACAGAATGCTTACTGGATGGAACAGCGGGGCAGATTCTTGCCATGAACGTCCTACGACCATTTTCGACCGTCAATCCCAATGTTCGAGCGGAAGCGCTTGCGCCGGTTCTAGGAAAACTTACGTTAATAGCTTTATCTTCCGAGCGCAGCTCATTTGTGGTAGCAGTGGAACCTTCTGTCAACGTCCTGCATCGTTGGGCGCGTCCACCTGAGGGAAATATTGTCGTGGTCGACAAATCGATTGGAAATGCCGGCGAGCAAAACTGTCTTCCATGTTTGGCATGGGGTTGGGCGCTAATCTCCGGGGGCCAAAATGTGGTAACACCTATATTAGCCAGAGCGTGGGGTTGCTGTCTTCAGCTTTTAGCTGCAAACTTTCCGACGGTTGACGATGCTGAACCGCAGAGCAGCAATGATCATGATATCCACTGGCCAGCATTTGGAGTTCACGAAGAAATTGATACTGTTTCTTCCGTGGTGGCCTTGCAGTGGCTTGATTCTCGCTCTCTCGTGTACCTTACTCTTACGAAAGAGTTCACTCTCATCGACACTGTCATGATGACATTGCTTGAGCGAATCGACTTCAGTGCGGTTAAGCTGGTTTACGCTGAGTTTACGCTAAGCCGCAAAGTTGTCTCTGATGAAGATGACAATACCAGTTTGTTGAGATGCACAACCTTTCAAAACAGTATTCGAAGCAGCGACGATCGCATTGTGGTGCTTTGCTGTGACGAAGTTAGATGCGTTTCCATTGTCGGTGCCACACGCCGTGTTGCTTCGCTCGAGGAAGACGGAGAATGGCTCGAGGCACTGGCGCTGGCGTTGGACCACTACGAAAGCGCAATCATGAGTCAGGAAGATCGAAAACGTGGTCCTCTAGGAAGAAAGGATTTATCCCATCAATTTTACGGAGCGAGGAACGACGAAGAAGAATGGCTCGCCAAGTTGCTTGTTCGGTATGTTAACCTTGCCGTCGACAATGCTCCTGTTTCTTCCCCGGAACCTACTCGTAAGAGTCTGCATGCATCTCGCGGATATAACTCGAACAATTACCTTGCGCAGAGTCATTTTCAGATGCTTGCAGGAGTCGTCTTGGAATACTGCGTCACGACGAGGCGGCTTGATTTGCTCTTCGGACCAATTTTTCATCGATTCGAGGCTGCTGGCCACATTTCAATCTTTCTTGATGTGCTAGAACCATATGTTCTTAACGACAAGCTCACGTATGTTGCCCCGGAAGCCATGTCACATTTTGTACAGCATTGCCGAGCGTCGAATGATGTAGCTACAGTAGAGCGTTGCTTGCTACATCTCGACTGCACAATGATGGACTTCGACAATTTACTCCAACTTTTACGCGCCAATGAAATGTTTTCCGCTCTTTTCTACGTTTACAACCAGGGACTTGACGATTATGTGACTCCGCTGGAGATTCTTCTGGAAAGGATTTTTGATGAAGTCGATTCTGGGGGCGCGGTCAGGTCGGGCAGATCTGTTGGGTTGCCGCACACAACGTTTGATAAACTTGGTTACAAAGCAATTGTTTATCTTCGAACGTGCTTTAAAGGTCTCGCCTTTCCTTTGGAAAAGGTACTAGTTGCCGAAGATCGTCAGCAGTCAATAAAGAGCGAATTACTTTCTTTTATAGCCCGGGAAGCATTTGTGCCACCTTCATCTATGCGCAAACAAGTTCCACCAGCTCGTGTTGGCTCCCGCGCTGAGAAATATCCATACGCTCGGATTCTTCTACTCGTTGACCCGAAAGCTACACTTGACAGCATTGCACTGGGACTTTCAGCAACCGAAAGCTTCCCTTTAAATAATGGTACTGAAAGTAGCTGGGCTGAAACTAATTCACTTGACGGACCCAATAAACAAAGAATGATGGATTTGTTATCCAGTGTGGTGATTCCTCTGGATGAGGACGGAAGTATGGCTTTAAAACAATCGCCAAGCCTCATTGCAGCATTCTTAGACTTCACTGCAACTTACTTAATGCACAAAGCAGTGGTGGTCAGAAAAGAGATAGTAACGATGATAATATCGCGCTTGGTAGATCGTTTTGTTGCGGCTGATGATGCAGGACGGAAGCAGCAAACTCAGAAGCAAATGCTTGACCTGTTCTCCGCGTTACCACGAGATTCATACCAGGCGGATTACGCATTGTCACTCATTGACAAAGCCGACATGCATCGGGTCGCTCTTTTACTTCACCAACAAGTTGCGTCGTCGTGGTATGACGACAACTGTAAGGACATTGACGTGCGATCCCATCACTTCAAACGCGCAATCGACTGCTATATCGGAGACGACGAGGAAGCTTACCGTAGAGAAGTGTTCGACTACGTCAAAAAAGAGTGTGCGGGCATGACTAAGCAGGACGCCGTGGATGGTTCTGTGACACTGAGGGATGCGTTGTTTGCCAAGCTTCCTGCATTGGTGAAGCTAGACGCGCTCCTATCGGCTCGTCTCGTTGCTGAATTGTTTGTGGATGATTTAGACAAAGTTGTACAAGTTTTAGAGACAGAGGGAGGCAAGTCGCTTTTTCGCTTTTTCCGGGCGATTATTTCCGGCAACCTAATGCAGTTGGACCCAGTGGCTGGGTCTGTGCTACATCTTACTTCACAGCACCATGAAAAGTATCTAAACTTGATGGCAAAGCTTCATCCGGATATGGTGTACGAATATCTTTCCACACACGACAATTATCGCCTAGAAGACTGTCTCAAGCTTTGTCAGAAGTACGACATTGCTGATGCATCTGCATATCTCTTGGAACGATTGGGAAACATCACAAGTGCGCTTCAGCTTATTTTACAGACTCTTGAAACTCGTCTGATGAACTTAAAGCGATCGATCCGCGGTATGGGCGTCGAAGCGTTTCGAAAACTCGCCAATCGACGAATGCTTTCCAGTCGAAAGTCTGCCAGCGTATCCGAGCTTCCTCCTACGCTTTCAAAGGATGTGGAGAATGTCAAGCGCATACTTGTCGTTGCGCTTGACCTTTGTGAACGCAATTCGCGCACTCATGCAGAGCAAGGGTCGCAACTCTGGTTCAATGTTTTGGACCGACTTATGAACGCCAAGGGCTTCCTCCGTCTAGAAAAGGAGCAGCCAGAACATGCGGAAGTAATGGGCAGAGCTTTGAGCACGCTACTTCATCTCACGATGCAACGCTTGGTTTCGTCAGTCCCAATGAATGATCTTGTTCGCAAAATAACCTCTGACTCTAGCGGCAGTCGTCTTGGTGAAATGCGAGAAATGATTGAAAGCTTCATCAAGACATATGGGTATGAACTACGGGTCTTTCAAGGTGCTGCTAACGTGTTTCGCCAAGACTATTTTAGCATGCAAAACAGTAATCGACGCCTTGTGGTTGAGGGAGCTGCGGTGCGGTCAATCGGAAGCATTTCCCTTGGCTCGGAAGGCGCATCTGATAGTCTTCAGCGGCTGACTCGTCTGGATGTTGCCGTGACGACTGGAAAGGCGGGACGCGCTACAGTCGTAAATGTCAAAGGCGTTGCAAACTCCAAACGAATTGAAAATGGGTTAATCTCTGCTTTGACGCGGCTTCGCGACAGACGGACGGAGAGCCACGGGCGATGTGACGACATTCGCCGCCCCCCAAAGAGCAGTTTGAACATGATGACGGCATCGGAAATTGCTTACCAACGTGGCGAATTTGAACCGGTGCTGCACGGGCCAAGATCTCCCGGGCTTTTGGGAGAAGCTGAACATCGAGGTCGAATGGTAACGTTCCTATAGGGGCCCTAGTTACTTGCTTTCTTATTTAGACTGCGAAAGCTACATCGATTTTGGACTTGGGCTCGAGCGGAAACGTCGTGTTCGAATGGAAACTCGTCGTAGCGGTTTCGCAAAAAGTGGAAAACGGCGACTCACAAGACTCCCCCACTCACGAGTTCGATCGACGACCGCCGATTTGCCGACGCGTGACATTCGCGCGTTTGCTGCATCAGCGATCCATCTTTCCTCATCTCTCCCATTGCATCAACTGTAATTGACTAAATGCGTATGATGATATAGAAGTCATTTAACTGTTCGAAGCGCAGCATGAAACGACGAGGTATTTTGCAATCCAACTCCATGGCGCCTCTGGCGAGGCCTGATGAAATACGATTGCACGACGACGCACAAAACGATACAAGATGGAACGACGAGCCTGATGGAAGCAATAATTACAATGGAATCATGTCCGTCGAGAGTCAAATGGCTGCAAACAGTCTCTTGCAAGGCGATGATGCTTCGCAGCCATCTGATCCTATCCTGCCAAACATTTCTGCCATCGAAGCCCAAGCAAATCACGACGATCGTTGGAACTATGCCCTCCTCATTTGTCTATATACACTGCAAGGCATTCCCATGGGCTTGTCAGCTTCCATTCCATTCCTGATACAGCAAAAGGTCAAGTTAATATCTTCGGGTAGTGCAGCCGCCATTGCCGCACGAACGCTCTCCGAAGGCACTGGCCAAGTAGCGGCAGCAACCGCAGTGTCAGCCTCCAGCGCTGCCCGATTGTCCTATACCGCCAATGCAATCTTTAGTCTATGCAGCTGGCCATTTTCACTCAAGCTACTTTGGGCGCCAGTAGTCGATGCATTGTTTCTGCCAAAGTTTGGCCGACGAAAAACCTGGCTTGTTCCGGTGCAGTTCATTGCTGGCTTGTGCATGGTGTGCGGATCCAACTTTGTGGAGCAGCAACTGGGATTGAGTGCGAGTAGCGACGCCATGGCGGCGTTTGACGTCAAGGGCGTGACAGCCTTTTTCCTGCTCTTGTACTTTCTCATGGCCACGCAAGACATTGCCGTTGATGGATGGGCATTGACCATGTTGAGTAAGAAGAATCGAGGCAGAGGACCTGTTTGCAACAGCATTGGACAAAATATTGGGTATTTCTTGTCGTTTGTTGGATTTCTGGCGTTGAATGACGTGGAGAGTTGCAACAGCGTGTGGCGACCGTTGCTTGGAATGGCGCAGGATTCAACCAAGGGCATTGTTTCGCTCGGATCGTTTATAAGATGCATGGGATACTTTATGCTCATTGTCACTTCCTTTGTGGCAGTGTTTAAGCGAGAGACAGCTCGAGAAGTAACGAAAAAGCTATCAGATGATACGCTTCAGTCTTCGAGTGCCGAGGACGACCAAATTGAGTTGGATGCGTCGCAACTTGGTATTAGGGAAACATATCATCGTCTTTGGGAAGTCTGCAAGCTTCCAGCGGTGCGTTGGCTCTTTTTGATTCTCTTGACCTATCGATTGCCAACGGCGCTTTCCGATAATGTGAAGTTTTTGAAAGCCGTCGAGTATGGCTTGTCCAAGTCAACGACTGCGCTGCTATCTCCGACGCTAATTCTTCCGCTTGGAATAGCAGTCCCTATCATTGCCAACAAGATCTGGCACCATAAGCCCCTCCGACAATTTATGCTGGCGTACGGCTATCGCGTCACGCTTGTCCCAGTGCTGGACGTACTATTGTTAAGCTTGTTGAGAAACGGTCGCGAGGGCAGCAACGCGCTACTCTTTTGGACACTTCTTGTCTTATCGACTGCGGCACAAGCTATTGTGAATAGTCTACAGATGAATGCTCAAATGAGCTTTTTTGCGCATCGAGTCGACCCAGCTATTGGCGGTAGTTACATGACGCTGCTCAACACGGCTGCAAACCTTGGAGGCACTTGGCCAAGCTCCATTGTCATGTGGGCCATTAGTCGCTTGTCACAGGATCCTGTATGTCGAATAGACAAAGCTGGGCGAGAAGTATGCGACGGAGGGTGGGATTGTTATAATTCGTTGCAGCTTGCGGCGAGTGCCCTAGGCTGTCTTTGGATTTTTGTGCTGGGCCGACACGTGCAACGACTGGGAGCCCTTCCGGATGATGCCTGGCGGACGCATTTGCCGGTGAATGGCAGGGTACAAAGTGTTGACGAAAGAATGAAGGACTTGGATCCGGAATCACTCGAGAGCACCAGCGTGCAACTCAACGTGAACGGCACTCATCCTGCCTTACTACCTAGCTCACACTTGACCAAGGAGCTTTAAGATGTATATATAAACATGTAAAATAGTTCGCGCTAGCCTGCTGCACTTGTTTGCTAACGTTAAACATTACCTATCGGCAGTAGTCATTGACAATTCAAATGCAATCACACTGTCCCGCTGATAGTTTATTATTCGATGCTACTTCACTTGCTTTACTCATCCTCATCTAATGGCTTAGCCTTGCTGAAGAGATTAAATATTTCAACGACTGCCGAACCCACCACGACAAAGATGAAGAATCCAATTAACCACTTGGAAATGTTTCGTTCCGTTTCGTCCTTCTTCTTGACAGGAACATTGCCTCGCTTTGTTATATTCTTGTCAAACTTTTCAGTACGATTGCGAACATTGCGTGGAAGAGTCTGATGAAGCGAAAAGGAGACGCGGCAGGTAAGTGAATGGTTTTACGATAAGTGCAGCAGTGCTGCGTGAATGCTGATTGCTGATGCAGTCGGTTTTGAGCAGCAGCCAAGCACAAGTCACTCCACCAAGTAGCGACATTTCGACTTCAATGAGCTAAACATAACCTACCATTCTATCAGGTACAGATCTTTGTTAAGCTTTAATCCTCCTTGCTTGTAGAAATCGGGTCCATGGTTGTAGAGGAGGTTCGACGGTCACGAAGCGCCGCGTTGCAGTTCGGGACGCGAAGCGGGAATGAAAATGTTGAATCATATCGTAACGTTACCGACTTTCTGGGGTCGCGTTCTCGCGCTTCGCATCAGCTGCCAAGCTAACCATGCTGGTGCCGATACAACACGTTGTTTTTTTATACAAAATAGATTATAATGACATAGACGAGCGCCCAGAGACGTCTCATGAACTCCCGTCCTCATTAGCCGCACCGTTATCTTGATCCGTACCGACTATACTCTTTTTGGGAACCGCCTTGGGTGGTTTGCGAGCAATAGCCTTCCAGGCTCCAATGTGAGCACCCGGTCCCGACCCTTTCAAAACAGGCATTCCGTGGCGTTTTCGCCACTTGACATAGTCGCTGGAAATCTCACTGGACTTTGTCTCGAGAAAGTCCTTTGCCGTAGTAATGCCTCTTGACGCCAAGAATGTTTGAGCATACTCTGGTAATCCAGTCAACGGATCGCCAGCTTCTATCGAACCTTTGTCTCCGTCATCGGCATCTTCTTCGCCCTCACTTTCCGACTCCACCTCTGACGATTTGCTGGCGTGTTTGGAAGACTGCGTCTGCGGAGGATTCGACGTCGTCGCATCGGGAGCGTCCATCAATTTTCGGCAAAGCGCTTTCCATCCAGAGACTGTAGCCCCAGCACCAGTGCCTTTCAACGCCGGCATCTTTTGGCTTTTGCGCCACTGAACTAGATCAGTAGCAAGGTCGCTAGATCTTGCAGCCATCAATGCCTCCGCAGTGTTAATATCTACTATAAGCAGAAACTCTCTGGCGGTATCACTTAGCGCTTCGATAGGGTCAGCAATTTCCCCAGTGTTGGTCCGACGCCTCCTCTTTCTTGATCGCGTGTCCTCTGACCGACTCCGTTCACCCGCTTCTAGCTTTGCAAGTACTTCCATACCCATCTCCTTGGCTGCGTCTCGACATAAAGTTTTCCACCCGGAAATAGTAGCGATTGCACCAGTGCCCTTCAGTGGAGGCAGCTTTTGTTTTTGGCGCCATGAGATAAATGCATCAGCGATATCCCCAGTCTTGGCTTTCATGAATTCCTCAGCGGTCGAAATGTCTAAGGATCCGAGAAACGTTTGCGCGTTGGCATTCAACCGGTCAAACGGGTCATCCCATAATGTCGCATCTATTTTGGATCTTCGCGAACCAGTCCGTGGAGAAGATAAGTCATTCTCAGAGCTTTTGGACGCGTAAAAATTACCAACAATGGTATTTTCCACAAGAAACTGCGGACGATTGCGCTTACGACCAAAGCTACTAGCCTCTAACTTCACGACCGCCTCCACGGGGCGAACAGCTGGGCTTGCTTGCTCAACGGAAGCCTTTCGGGTACGCCGTTTAGCAGGTGGCGGCGCCAACGATTCCTCCTCCGCCGCGTCGTCGGAGCTTCGCTTTGAGATTAAACGCTTTTGACCCACAACTTCGTCATTTTTTGGCAGTGGGTCATCTGTACGCAATTTTGATCGAAAGCGCTCGGGTCGAGCTTCATTTAGTTCAGAAAGTACTTGGCTAAGCTTCTCTTCAGCGCTATCATCAAATTCCACACGTTGATAATGACCGTGCACGAGTGCATGAGGGAGCTGTTTAAGTTCTTCAGCAATTGTCGAAGCAGCCATTATAGCTCCATTTGTGAGTGTCACATCGCCCACTCCATTTCCAAATGTATCTTCTTCGCCCAATGATTGAGTAGGCAGTCCACTAGACGACTCAACATCTGGTTGTTGCAAATTGTTTAACGTATTCACAGGCTCGGTCGTTGAGCTAGCAACCTTCGTATTGCAACACTCTTCGCAGAACCATTCGTCCTCCGGAACATTTGAAAGAGCAACACAGTCACTGTGGACGACATTTGAACAACCGTCGCAGCAAAGCAAATCGCCGCTTAAACCACAAATAATGCAGTATTCGTAATGGTTATCTGACTTATCGACTGGGTAAACGGACTTTATAAACTCCTTGCTGAGCCTCACTGGTTGCGCAGCATACTCTTGTGCCTGCTTTAAAAGTACCTTCCCATACCGCAGTGCCAACTTTGCCTTTCCTAACTGTTCTCGAGGATCCGAAGTTTCTCCTTCATCCTCCTTATTCTCGTCGTCATCGTCTGCAGCGTCATCATTCCTCCCACCCAATAACTCTTCGTCATTTCTTTCCGTTGAAGCACTGACCTTTTCTCCTTTTCCTGCAGTTGAAGCCTGCGGAGCTGCATCCCCCAAGTCCGAGCCAGCCGCTCCTTGACGACCACGTCGTGCATAGGTCGGATCCAACTCGACGAGCAACTCATCGATGCCATTAGCGCCTTCAAAATTTGCAACCCAGTCATAGTCTGGATTAGAATGTGAACGTCGTACCCGGCAGGTGAAGTAGGTCCGCCTGTGTGCTTGACATCGCGCACATGGCTCTTTGCGGCCAGGACGTCCAAAGATAAACTTGACAAGAGAGTCACTCGATTCATATTCTCTGTTTCCGAACATAATAGCATCGTCAACCTTGCGAACCAATGCTGCATCGCCTAGTTTACCTGCCAGTGACGCAGTAGTCTTTCCTTGCGCCTTGTTGCCGCATTTAATGCTCACGCGTATATCTGTGAGACGATTAACCAAGCCATCGGTCGCCTCGTCATGTTCATCCTCAGTATCATCCTCCTCTTCCTCATGCTCTTGTAACCAGCTAATAATCTTCCGATTGGCCCGTATAGTAACTTCGAGCAATCGTCCATCTTCTAGCTCTGCTGTAGTCGCCGAAACTCTCTTAAAATACTTGGCGTGGCATACAGAAAGACCACCGCATGTGATGCGCAGTTTGCTTTTGGGGACAGAAGCGCGCTCCCCGTGAAACTTTTGCCCAAAAACATTCAATAGTTGGTCCTTCCCGACGGCTTCAAGCAGCAGAGCAATCTTTCGTCGAGCTTCTTCGCGCAGGGGGTCTTTTGGAGCTGTGTGCGTGGCTACTTTGACTGTAGGTGCGCTCAGCAACTTAACATCCTCATCCAATCCGAACAAGCATTCGAAAGTATTGGTGTGGCTCACAGCCAGGAAAGCCATGGCATGCAGCTCCCTTATTCGTTTGATCCGAGAAGCGAGGGCGAACTCCTCTTGCGCACGAGCGTCATCCGCCTCCTCAGCAGGGGCATCAGCATTGGGTTTGGACGACATGCGGACAATGCGCTTCACCTGCATGGGAGCCTTCTTCCGACTGGCCGGTTCTGACAAGATAACACAAACAGAAGCGACATAAGACTCAATAATGTCATTTGAGATAGCTTCAGTATGGCGATAAAATGCATTTTTAATTCGAAGGAGAATCAGCTCCAGCGACATTTTGGGATTCGGCGACACTCCCATGCATTGATTAAAACCATCCGACTGCGCGGTCCAAGGGGGAAGAAAGCCCGATCCAGACAACGAGTCGACGAAGGACTTGTTATGATTAGATGTGCCTGCACCTCTCAGCTTCACACCCCTTGTTCCCTTAGTTGAGGATGGTGCACATAAGTCTAAGCGCTCCGCGAATAGTAGATCGTGAAATGAAGGCAAGCTATTTATTTGTAGCTTCACTTTTGGCACTTTGAATCCGTGTTTAACGCTAGATTTGTCAAGACCAGGAATGATACCTGAAGGCGATTCACCTTTCAGGCAACGTTTTTTCAAAAATTGCAAAGCATTCTCAATGCGCTTGCTTTTCGAAACTGACTTTACGTTGCTGCAGCTGGGATCATCACTTCTAGGACTTTCACAAGCGTAAATGAACGACTTATAATCAAGTCCACACTGAGGACAACCGACGGCTCCAACATGAAAAGGCAATGAACAAGGTCGGTAATATACAACAGAAGTACTGCCGCTTTTAGCCTGAAAGCCAATCGCGGCAAGTGTTGCGCTTGTCTTGAAAGTTATTTGATCATCGCCGCTCCGTTTCGAGGACATTTTCGGGAAAGAAGCTCTTACCCACACCACTCTACCCTGGATCCATTCCTGCTGATCGGGTCGTATAACAGGGCCGACAAAACAAGCTGGGACCACGCATTGCTCTGCCTCGAGGGAACAATAATGTCCTTGTACAAACGAGGCGTGCTTCGTCGGCGAATACAACACGTTGTCGCCGGCTTGAGGCACCCAGTTAGCCTCGCCGCCCATTTTATACTCCTGCAGCCAATCGGGGTCCACCTTGTCGGCGAAAGGTTGACGTAGGGTCGCCAGCATTGGTCCTAGAGTTGTTGATGTAGAGCCAGATGACGCTAATCCAACATTATTATCAGACATTGACATTACTAGCCTCCTGCGTTCGTCATCAGCCTTTTTAGCCTCGATAACTTCTTGAAAATAAGCTTGGGAGGCTCGTAAAACCTTCTCTCTGAGTTGAGGGACGGTGACTGAAGCAGATTCAACAATCGCTGAATCCGGTGCATTGTACAACAAACAGTTCTCAAGCATCAAGTTGATGTCGGATAGCACGTGCTCTACTCCTCTGTAAGAGCAGCAACAGTCGCCATCAGAGTCATCTCCAAAACGAGTCAAGATGCGCTCCAACGACATGCTGACAGGCACGGCACAGCTATAGGAAGGTGCACTTTCGTCCGTCACAGTGTAGTAAAGTAAATCACCAGCCTCTTGGTTGTCCCACGAAAAATCTTCAATCACAGTTTCAATTTTCCGTCGCAGCGCTTCATCGAAACCTTTAGCTGCTAGTCCGTCCGGAGTGTAATCTTGCAGCACTTCCAATGCCTCGGGAAAACGTACTTCCCATGCAGATATCCAACGCTTCTTTCCAGCGCGCATTACGCACACCCCGTCCCAAAGTGGCAGCGTCCGAGCAATAAACAGAATCATATCGAGTGGTCTCGAGTTCATTATTGAATTGTCAACTTGATTTACCTTCGCCATGTACTTCTGCGTAATCTCAACAACAGCACGACAGTCGCGAGCGGATAAACTTTTACCAGCACCTGACAATGCCTCGTCAAGGAAGCTTGTCACCGAGACGGCATTGTCCACTCGATGTTTAACCTCATTGATTTCCGTGATTTTATTATTAAAGCGAGTAGTATCTGCAGTTTTTATGGCCGCAAAATCTGAAATTTGAGCCTTGGATCCGTCAAGTATGACGTCCTGCTTAACATCCAGCAAATGCCACATCGCATATGCATATGAGAAAGGTATACTTAAGATCATCAGCAACAGAATCACGTGAGATAATGCCATGGCGAGCAAGATAACAATCGGTTGCCTCTGTACTTACATGAATGGCTTTACTTTGGAAGGAAACGTGACAACACTAAAAATTGGGGGTAGCGGGAGACTTGCGTACCCTTCGCCAGTATCTAAAGTTGGTGGCGCCACAGATGTGAGCGGTTTAAGAATCAACGCCAATCGCAAAGGTGCACCGTTGGCCGCTTTCAACTCCCCCGGATCCTTTGGCGCCTTCCATACATTCTGCGAGTTGTCGTTGCTTCCCGCCTTCTTTACTACTTTCGTGAAAGGGTCTGGAGGGAATTCGGCGTAGCTCCTCTCGACACGACATAAGATAGGATAGTTCGCACTCCCGTCATCCATGCCTTGTAACCATTCCTCAGTCCACCACACCATCCCTTCCGCAGCCGCCTTGCTGTCCTGCTCAGTAGCATGGAACGGGCGCTCCCACAGTGGAACACGTTGCGCGCTTCGCAACTTCTTCCCTAATGCGTCTGGATAAGTTGCCAAATGCTCCTTGTGACCTAGGGGATAATAACTAAAATCGATATGTGAGATACCGCGTGTCAAGAGGCAGTCAACGACAGCCGAATATAAAGGCTTACAGAATGGCTTCCCCAACCTGGGGAGCGTACATCGAGAAATCCAAAGAGTCATCAAAAGTTGCAGGTCGATCGCGCTCTAACCACGTTCGATCGACTAGCTTGGCCATATTCGGAGAGATCCAACCTCCGACGCTCCTTACGCTCCGCGTCCGAATACGAACATTTGAGCGAGAAGCCATGTTCTTTCCTTCATCCTCTTGAGATTGATGTGACTCCTCTATCATGCAAGGGTCTTGTAACCTCTGGACATCAGGCCATTCTTTCGAAGCTGACTGGTTCAGGCTCGCAACGTCATCCTTAGTCTGCCTAGCGCGCTTCTTCGTGGAAGGTGCAGGGCTTTCACCTAGAACTCCGGAAGCAGCAGCGGACGAGCGGCGACTGCGCCGAGGAGGAGCTGGGTCTTTTGGCAACCTTTGAAGCAAAATCGTAGTTAGCAGAGATTGGCTATCATGCAAAACCTTGGGAAACTGATCTAAAGCATCTAAAGTTTTGTTTTTGGCTTCAGTCTCCATGCGTTGGATTTGTCGCTCCTTAGCTAACTCTTCGGCTTCAAATTCTTCATCGTATTTTTCGGCCAAAGAAACAATGTCATTCATTCGGTCATCAACCTGCTGTAATAATTCTCGCTTGCTGTAACCACCAAGTACTTCTCGCTCTTGGCCAATTAGAGACTCCCTAGTACTAGAATCTGCTTTTCGCTGCTCCCGGCGATCTAGCATTTCCGCGCGCTTGGTCCAAAACTTGATCTCTTTCTCAGCGGCTCTGACATCTCGCTCAAGCTGTTTGAGAACGTGCTTCTTTTTCGTGTTGATTCGTTGAAATTCGTCATAAATTGCGCGCACCATGCGCTGCTCATGCTTCTTCTCCCTCGGCGGCCTAGGTTCCTTTGGCAGCTTCTTCTCCTTCTTGGGCTTGTCGCTTGCTTCTTGCCGCATAAGCGCAGCTACGGAAAGTGAAGGTTCAGCATAACTAATTTCATTCTTCTTGGTGGCTCGACTAGAAAACCTGCTCTTGACTAGTGGCATTTCCGGCTGTTCCTTCTTCTTAGGTCGCGCCTTGGGCGGCGGTTTGACTTCATGAAGACCTAGCTGCTGCAAATATGCCTTGTTACGTTCAATACGCTCGAGACGCTGTCGCTCATATTCGGAGAGTGGTCGACCGTCGTCGTCAAGCAGAGGTTGCGCTGCAGCAGCATTGTCCGTTTCCGTCACTTCGTCTTCTTCCTCTTTCTCCTCGTGGCTATTTGAGAAACCTTCTTGAGGTTCTTTGAATTCTTCTTCACCCTTTTCTTCCGCTTTATGCTCTTGTAGACTATCGCTTTCATTTTGTTGAGGCGCGGTCGAAAGCTTCGCTGATTCTTCGTCGGCTTCCTCCATCGTTGCACTCGGTCGTTCTTGACGAATAAGGAGCCGCTTAGATTGCTCTAGGTTCGTGCAGCGGTCCAAGCAATAGTTTAAATCAATAGATTGTATATAACTGATTAAATATGATCAGTCTTGGTGGCTATGTTAGGAGTCCAGCGGCAAGCGCGCCATGGTGTTGAGCATGGATGAGAACCCAAACCGAAGCGGCAGCGGTGACGTCACGAAGACGGTCACATTTAAGTAAGCGCGGTAAGCGGCAACCGAAGGAGTGGATCGAGGACGATCACTTCTTGGAGAAAATAAGTAAAGTGGTTTTATTGACTCTGTTCTGCTTAATCATTAGTGTCGCTTCAAGGGCGCGCAAGATATATTCTAGATCCAACATTTTCTCCAAGAAGCGAGTGAAAAGACATGTCTTCGACGAGCAATACTCCGACGACAGGAGCGGCGTCGAGCGGTGGAGGTGCACCTCCCGCTCCGCCAGCAAGCGAAGGAAACCGACGCAACCGTCATTATCGTCGTGGGAATCGTGCTGGGAATCGTTCCGGGAATCAAGGCAATGGTAACAGACTCAACGGACCGAGTCGTGCGCCGAGTGGAAATTTCCAAGGAAGCGAGCCGACGCTCGCTGGATTCATCTACGACTATAACGGTTCGCGCGATCCCGATGGATTCATCCGTACGACGAACGAGATCATCACTTTCGTCGGGCGCTCCTACAAGAAATATACCAAGGAGCTGCTCAAGGGCATGCGCAACGTGGAACTGGAGATTCCTGACGAGCCTGCACGTCCAACGAAGGATGCCGACACGACGGACTCGGACTGGTCCATAATGCTCGAGGAATACAAGGCCGACAAGAAAGAGCATGTCGAGCGCGTGCGTGTATACTCCGACTTCCTCGCTGGTCTCTACGCCGTGTTGCATGGACAATGCACGGAGCGTATGAAGGATCGTGTCAAGTCGCACGCCAAGTTCCGAGACGCCGAGGAGGACACGGACGGAATTAAGTTGCTGGCGATTATCAAGGAGATCTCGCATACGTACGAAGGGCGCTGCAAACTTGTGGATCAAGTCGTGGACATTCAAGCTGAGTTGTTCGGACGTACTCAAGGAGCGCGCGAAAGCCTGCAGAAATATTACGAAAGCATGGTCACGCTGGCAGACGTGGCGAAGGCGGTTGGCGTCACGATGCACAACGAGATTGTGGCGTTGAACATTGCCAAGGATGACAATCGTAACAAGGCGAACAAGGAGGATATCAAGGCCGCCGAAGAGCTCGAGCTTGCGATGCTTTTCGTGCGTGGCGCAACGGGCGAATACGCTGGGTATTGCAAGCACTTGCGCAACTGCTACCTCGACGGGCACGACAACTTCCCGTTGACGATCCACGATGCATACAACATCATGCAGCGTCGTGAGCATGCGGATGGAGAAGCCACGTTGCCAACGAACGAGGGCGTGGCGTTTCACACGACTGGTACAGCGCGTGACCCTCCCAGATGCTGGACCTGTCAACAGGTTGGTCATGTGCAGCGAGACTGTCCTACGAGAACGGAGTCTACGGAGAGTGCGCCGGCTGCAGAGGCTAGTGGGGCGCAGCACTTCACGCTGGGTAGCGAGGAAGAAAGCGATGACGACGATGAGGTCGGATACATGTTCGCGCAGCCGCCGAAGGTGAACATCTCGAAGAAGGCTGTGCTCTTGGACAATCAGTCGACAGTGGATCTGTTCTGCAACGCCAAGATGCTGACGAACATTCGCCCGGTGCCAACGTGGATGGTGACTGGTGCAACGCTGGTACAGTAAGGACGAACATGATGGGCGACCTGGAGGGCTATGGTCCGGTGTGGTGGTATCCGCAGGGACTGGCGAACATTTTGAGTTTGGCGCAAGTCCGCAAGAAGTTTACCGTGGAGTATCTCATGCACGGCGTGGATCGTCCAATGTTCGTTGTGGAGAAGCCGGATGGTAAGCAGCGAGAGTTTGTCGAGACTGACTCTGGGCTGTATGTTTGCGAGAGCTTTTCGAAGGGCAAGCGCAGCGATGTCAAGGATGGAGTGGCGATGTTGACTACGGTAGACGATAACCGTACTAACTACACCAATGATGACTATTTACGCGCTGTTAGAGCTAGGGAACTGCAAATCAAAATTGGACGGCCAAGCCTCAAGGATTACCTGCGCATCGTTACTAGCAATCAGTTGCCGAACTGTCCTGTGACGAAGGCCGACATCCTGGCTGCTGAGCACATCTTTGGACCAGATGTTGGCTCGTTAAAGGAAAGACGACGCGTCGCGCGTCGCATCTGGTGAAGCCTGCGATTGTTGAGCAGCTTCCACCGGCTATCATGAGTCGCTATCGAGACGTTACTCTTTGTGCTGACATCATGTATATCAACAAAGTCCCTATGTTGGTGACGTTCTCCCGCAGCATTCGTTTTGCTACGGTTGAGGTGATTCAAAACCGTACGCTTCCGGTTATGTTGAAGGCAATCGAGTCTGTGTTGAAGATTTACGCACGCGGTGGGTTCCGTGTCGTCGCGGCTCTGATGGATGGGGAGTTCGCTCCAATGCTTGGCGCGTTGGCTGATCTCGGAGTGGCGCTCAATGCGACATCTGAGGATGAACACGTTGGCGAAATTGAACGTTTTATCCGTGTCGTGAAAGAACGGGTGCGCGCGACATACAACACGTTGCCATTTAAGCACGTGCCGGCACGCTTGGTTATCGAAATGACGAAGTCTGCCGTGTTTTGGTGGAATGCGTTTCCGAACGAGCGTGGCATTTCGAAGGATCTCAGTCCACGCACTATTGTGACTGGTCAGACAGTTGACTTTAATCGGCATTGCAAGTATGAATTTGGTCAGTATGTGCAAACGCATGAGTCGCACAGCAATGACATGCAGGCGCGCACGATCGGTGCGCTGGCTCTGCGCCCGACTGGTAATGTGCAGGGTGGGTTTTATTTCTTCAGTTTGTCTTCGGGCAAAGTTCTGAATCGTGGGCACGCTACGCCTTTGCCCATGCCTGATGATGTCATTGAGCGCGTGCATCGTCTCGCTCGTCAACAGAAGGCCAATCCGGGCATCGTGTTCATGGACCGCCACCGTGTTGCGGAGGCTGCTGAGCCAGTCATGTGGCACGAAGATGACGCCGAGGATGATGATGACTCTGATTATGATGACGACGCTTCTCGCGGTGACGACGACTCTGCCGGCGGAAGCGAAGGAGTGAATGCGACCGATGACGACGACGACGACGACGATGGTGCTGACGGCGCAACGAAGGAGTGCCGAACGACGAGGATGGTGAGGCCATTGACGGCGAACTTGACGACGCGCCAGCCGTGGATGATGGCGAAATTGAAGGAGTGCCCGATGAAGGCGAAATTGAAGGAGTGCCAGCTGCTGCAGACGAAGAGGATTTCGATGCGCGCTATGGCCCACGCACTGGTCGGTATGGCCTGCGTGCGCGCAAACCTCGCTCGTTCGCTCATTTGTTCACGCTCGACGCTGCAGAGGAAGTGTCGGAGCCACTCGTCACGGCACAGATGAATATGCGACAAGGTTTAAAGGCTTTTGGCGATGCTGGAGTGGAGGCAGTGCGCAAGGAAATGCAGCAGCTACACGACAGGCACGTCATGAAGGCAGTCCCCCAATGCACTCTGACTCCGCAGCAGCGCAAGGACGCTCTGGCGTATTTGATGTTTCTCAAGCGCAAGAGATGCGGGACTGTGAAGGGACGCGGATGCGCGGATGGACGCAAGCAACGAGCATACACTGCAAAGGAAGACGCAGCATCTCCAACGATAGCGACAGAGGCCATCTTTCTGACAGCTATCATTGACGCTATGGAAGGGCGCGAGGTTGCTGTGGTTGATGTACCGGGTGCTTTCATGCAAGCGGAAATGGATGAGTTGGTGCACGTTCGTTTCACTGGGAAGATGGTGGAGCTACTGTTGGAAATTGATCGCGAGATGTACGAGCCTTGCGTCACAATGGAGAATGGCGAGAAAGTCATGTATGTTGAATTACTCATGGCGCTTTATGGTACGCTTCGAGCAGCGCGACTATTCTGGGAGAAGTTGTCCGCAAAATTGCTTGAGTGGGGCTTCGAGAAGAACCCGTACGATCCGTGTGTGTGCAACAAGATTGTCAATGGGAAGCAAATCACCGTGGGATGGCACGTGGACGATTTGAAGATTTCGCACGTCGACGTGAGCGTAGTGGATGAGTTCATCGCGCAGATGGATGAGGAGTTTGGCAAGGAGACTCCAATGAATAAGTCACGCGGAAAAGTGCACGACTACCTCGGCATGGTATTGGACTATACTAAGCCTGGAGAAGTAGCAATCAACATGGTTGACTATGTGAAGAACATCCTGCATCATGCGCCAGACGACATGGATGGAACGGCAGCTACTCCGGCAGCCAGTCACTTGTTTCAGATATCGGAAAATCCTGTCATGTTGAGCGAAGCGAAGAAGCAGATTTTTGTGACGATTGTGATGCAGTGTCTGTATCTGAGTCAGCGAGCGCGACCGGATATTCGCACAGCGATTTCTTTCTTGAGCACGAGGCTGCAGCAGCCTGACGAAGACGACTATAAGAAGGCTGCAAGAGTGATTAAATATTTACGCGGAAGCGTGGACATGGTGTTGACGCTGAAGGCGGACCAGTCCGGGATAGTCCAGTGGTGGGTGGATGCGTCGTACGCGGTGCACCCAGACATGAAGGGTCACACTGGTGGAACAATGACACTTGGCCAAGGATCAGTGTACAGTACGTCGGCTAAACAGAAGTTGGTAACAAGAAGCTCGACGGAGAGCGAAGTTGTGGGAGTTCATGATGTGCTACCGCAGTTGCTGTGGACAGGATATTTTCTGAAGGCGCAAGGTTTCGGGGTCAAAGACACGAAATTGTATCAAGACAATATGAGTTCAATGCTGTTGGAAAAGAATGGCAGAAGCTCAAGTACAAAGCGCACGCGACACATGAATGTTCGGTACTTCTTTGTGAAAGATCGCGTGGCAGCTGGTGAAGTCAACATTGAGCATTGTCCGACCGGAGACATGGTCGCGGATTTCTTCACGAAACCATTGCAGGGAGCCCAGTTTGGCAAGCTCCGCAACCTGGTTATGAATCTGGCCTCGAGCAGTAAGTACTACTCGGCCCAAAGGAGTGTGTTGAGCATGGATGAGAACCCAAACCGAAGCGGCAGCGGTGACGTCACGAAGACGGTCACATTTAAGTAAGCGCGGTAAGCGGCAACCGAAGGAGTGGATCGAGGACGATCACTTCTTGGAGAAAATAAGTAAAGTGGTTTTATTGACTCTGTTCTGCTTAATCATTAGTGTCGCTTCAAGGGCGCGCAAGATATATTCTAGATCCAACACATGGCCACGCGAAAATCGGCACGGATCATTCAGATAAGGCTTGGGCTAGTAAGTGACGCTGCGACTTCTAATACTCTTGGCGTTCCAAAATAAAAAACCATTTACTAGAAGCAGCGTAGATCTTTCCACGGCAGACGCTTGAGAGTATCACGATGAGGATGCCTGCGGCGACCACGAGAACCACCATGCGAATCACGGTGCGGAACGACTTGCAGAATCGTTGCTCGTCACCACTTGACTCGTTATCAAGAATGATCATGACAAAGGATGATGAAGCAAATAATCCATCGATTGATGCAGCGACTGCTGCTTTGAAGGGTCTGCTGGGAATCGGTTCGCCTTCGACTTTAGCTGCAAAGGCAGATGTTACGAATAGCACCGTGACCGAGGCAGTTGAGCAGCCGCGTGCTGAACCCAAGCCAGCGAGTCCCTCGCAACCTCCGCCGCAGCCTTCCAAGAAGAAGAACAATAGTAACAGAAAGAAGAAAAATAAAGCAGCAGGTGAGAGTGCGACTCCTCCCAAGGCGCCGGTAGCGAAAACCAACGACGAGACAGCAAACGCAAATAGTACCAGCGGAAAGAAGAAGAAACAGCAAAAGCAACAGAAGAAAAAGGAGCCTGAGAATTTTGCATGGTCTGCGTTTCAGTCTTCACCAGATGCGAGCAAGCTACCGATTCCTGCCTTTCATTCTCCGGCGGCTGGTGAGGTGAAGAAGGTTGAAGCTCCATCTAAAAATGACACAATGCCCTTGCCACTCGAGACTACAGCGGAAGTAGTAGAAGAGAAGAAAGCGGAGGTTGAAACGAAAGTGAAGGAGGAAGAATTAAAAGTGGTGGAAAAGGAGCCAGAAGCTCCCAAGAGCAAGACTGGTATTGATCTTGCTGCTGTCTTAAGCGAACAAGCAGCACCAGATTCGTCCCGACCATCTCCCTCTCTTCAGCCCAATCTACCGCCTCATCACTCCTATCCGATGCAAGGCATGCATTACAACTATCCATATCCTGGGCCAATTGCCAGCAACGCTCCGCCTCAGTACTATTCCTACCCGCAGCAGCAGCATCATCCTCAGCAACAACACTCACCTCCGCCGCTCCAGCAACTAAACTCCAATTATCCTCCTCCGTATCCGTATAACAACAACATGTACAATCATGCGCCGCATCCTCACGCGCATACGCCGCCAGGATTTGTCACTGTTTACGCGCAAGTGCCTCAAGCACTCTTGCCAGGCAATCGCATGGTGGTGCAGTCGCCGCAGGGCTACCCCATTCATGCCGTTGTCCCGGCTGGCTTTTTGCCTGGCATGACGCTCCCGGTGCATGTCCCGTTGGGTCCTCCGCCGCACATGCAGCAGCAGCAGCAGCAGCATATGGGCCAGTCGCCTCCAGGAGGATTGCATATGCAGCAGCAGCAGCAATCCCCACCGCACATGGCGCTGCAAATGCCTGGACCGCCGCCGCCGCCGCAGAATCACAACTATGGACATTGATGTTTGCATGTTTGCACCGACAATTATAGCTTGTAAAGGAATTTTTAGCAATAAAATATAGTGATTTTAAGATTCTATCTCGTAGTAAGGTGTACGTGAAGGGCAACGCTGGGCCCCTCCTTACCGGCAGACATCAACTTAATTAAGTACGAGATCACTTGCCTTACCTACGTCCGTAATACTGCAGATACTTCTATAGCACGTTTGTTTCTCGCTCGCCGAGATCTATTCAAAGTTCTTGCAATGGTAATGGATTGGACAACATTGTTCCCAAATGTATCATGCAAGCTTTAACAATCATCTCATCATCCAGCGACTTAGCTTACGCAACTAATTACAAAAAATAGATTTTTACATACAACTAGAAAAGTCATAAACTCGCATAAAAGCCGTCCCGTCCCAGCTTGATTAATCCTTCTTCTTAGCGGACTTTTGTTTCTTTGGCGCGGGTTCGAGCGGCTGCTTGATGGGCCCAATCGGAAGAGTCACTCCAAAAACCGTGCCACCTGCATAAATGGACCATGCCACAGCAGACGAAATCGCCGCCAACCATGGCGCAATCCAGTAGACAAAGTAATGTGCAAAATTGTCCGGATACTCGTTTCTGTTGCCGACGCCATAGACATACCAAGCGGTCGCAAGCATTGGGTTCATCGACGGTCCGCATAGGGGAAATAACTCGATAAGAGCGCGAATGACACCAGCAGTAAGCGTCTGCTTAATAATGTAGTGAAATCGTCCAAAGTTGAATTCCCAATTCAAAATGTAGATTGCCATGCAAAGCAAAAATGTTGCCGAATATTCCGAAATGAATCCTTCCACTGCATGCGCATCTTCAGTCTTATACTCTGGCCCTCCAAATGGCTGCAACTTTAGTGAATCGGAAATGGCATTGTACAATGGAAAGGCAATCAATCCACCAGCCATTTGTCCAGCAATGCGAACGTAGGCGTCAGTGTACGTGACCTTTCCGAGTGCCCACATGGCCATGGTCATGGCTGGGTTTACCTATTGCGCAAAGAGAAAAGTGTCGTTAGTTTTCTTCGTCCCAAATCAACATTATTTGCCGTCGCATCATTTGCAACGCTTCAGTATTAGCTATTAGCTATAAGTAAAGCATCCAATGCAGTGCGATTTTGTTCACACAACTCACCTGCGGCCCACCTCCAACTAAATCCGCGATAACTACACCAACGGCATGCGCAGCCCATGCCATGTTTCGATCGTCCGTACCAAACCACTTGCCAGCACTGAACGTGCAGCCGATCATGATTAAGGTTCCAATAAACTCATGACGAAAAGACGCAAGGTATCTCCCGCCTTCGATAAAGCCAGTTGCTAGTGTAATGCCTACTCCTGGAGGAACATACACCAGCGCATCCTGGAAGAACTTGGAGAGAGCTACTACGACAGCGGCCGCCATGGTGAAATTGATATTGTGGTGCGACGATGGGAATTCGTCTCGATCAGTTTCGAAGAGCGTGACACCATGCGTCATTGAAGATGTATCCGTGACTGAAAACCGACAAGCGGGATTTCACAATGGTTATCATAGCTGAACTCCACAGGTAGCGCCACTATTATATCCTACCCTACCTATCATTCAGTCATATCATGTAAAAAAAAGGAAGTCGATTTATTTATTTATTGCTGTAGTTGAGTGCCGTCCCTTGATTCCTGCTATTGCATATGGTGCTCCAATTTCAAGACGGACAGAATGCTGTGGGGCCATAGCAGTTGCAACCATTTATCATAGAGCCAAGGACACTCTAGAATAAGATGCCTTGTCCACCCAAAAGCACAAGAGCAATGACGGCAGCTGAAATATAGAGGATTACGTTGGTCTGCTTTGAGTTGCTGTCCAGACCTGCCGAAGCTTCGCGCTGCAAACGCTGCTTCATTGTTTCGGAAATCCCTTGTTTACTCGATGGAATTGGGTCAACCTGTTATTTTAGTAATAAGGACTACGTTAGAGCGCTTCATTGAAAACGTGCCAATGGAAAGGCGACAAGCTAGCGATCTTTCTCATGCAAGCAAAGGCGCATGCTTTCCTCGTCATCAAATTTAACTTACTTCATCGTCATAGTAAGTGCCAGAAGTCGGAGCTGGTTTTTGTTCCGTATTCGATTTGTCTTCATCGGACATGCGCAGACTGATGTAACCCGTCGCCCGCGGCATGGAACCAGATATCGTTCGAGCCGGTTGGAAGGTCAACGTTTTCGATCTTTTCTTCTGCACCGACGGCGAGAACGCCTGTGTTGCTGCGCATAAAGCTATCAAGACGATTGCTGAGATAAGCTTGCTGGATGGCATGATTGAACGATGCTATGGTTCGTTACCGTCAAGAGCGAATGTTGTGGCAGACTGGTGCAGTAGATGTGCTGGATCATCTTGCTCATTCGTTCGGCAACGAAATATCTGACTCGCGCTTGTGACGTGCCACAGGTGTCAACCATCCAACGACCCGGAAAATGATCAGCTATCATAAATCACCAGACATGGCCGAAAACTGACAAAATCTTATCCATCTCCTAGACATAGATATCATTACTATATACATGCGGGCATGTTTTGTATCATATTTGCGAGGGTTAGCCGATGCTCTACCGAGGCGACGGATGTACATTGATACACCTACTGTGCTGTACTGCATACTTGTACAACGCACCACCATGATATCAGCTGTTTATGGCATTAACGAATATAGTCATGGTAAATACTTCAATGGAGGCTCTCGTCCGCATCGTCGAAAGAGATAGGCAACTTCAATGTCCTTGGTCATGGGTATTATAATGTCCTTGTAAATGCTTGCAATCACTCCTGGATCAATCTTGTGATGAGAATTGTCCGCGCTCTTTCCATCAATAAAGTCGAGTGCTTCCGCGACAGCAGAGGCGGCGGCTTGTGCAACAAAGGTTGTTGAGTCACTCCCGTCGACTAGTGGCATGGATGCCAGCAAAGGTTCGGATCCATACGTCATTGCCTTCATTCTCGCTCGTCGAATCACTTGTTCCTCCACTACTGCATTTGTCAGTAGCTTCATGACCCCCTCCGCATCGCCAGCGTCAACTAGCCTTTGATACTCGTCGGGGCTAGATCTGTATTTACTTTCGGCAACAAACTTTCCATAATGCACTCGTCGACTGAGCGCCTGCAAAACATGAATGTCGCACAGCACTGTAGATCCGTGTTGCTCATCGTCTCCCTTCTTGGTGACAGAAGGTACTATTGTCTCAATGTATGTATCAAGAAGACGCTTATTGTAGTTTAAATCAGAGGCTCCGCCCTTGGACGACAGTAGCTCGTCGGGATACTGCAAGGTTGGAAGGCATTCCATTGCCTTTGGAGGAAGGCGCTCTGGAAAAAAGGCATGCTCCTCGGGAGACGTGTAGCGTCGAACTCCACAATGAAGGACTTCTGTTCCAATCATGAAGAAATCCATAAAGGAAAGTGCCTCTTCGCCGTCAGCTCCAGGCAAACTTCCCAGGGGAACTCCCAAATCGCCGAAACCTCCCTTTTCATATACAATCGCATTTCTTCGAAACTGCGCGCGTTCGATTAATGCGAAAATGATTGTTTCTTCCTGTCGAATCAGCGATGACCGTATAGAATCAAGCGATAAAACGTCAATCGTTTTAATGTTATCGCTAATGATTGTACTATCGACTATTCTTGATGTTCTGGAGTGATGGGTGGACACCATGCTGCGTGAGATCGCTGCTTCTAGTCGAGGCGATGGACCCCATCCAGCAAACGCCATTGTTATAGTTGGCAGTAGCACTGCAGTCGCGGCATACGCTGCTTTGAACAGCATGCTTGCATGCCGATAGATGGGATGACAGCGAGGGTTGAACAGCAAGAAGTGGTCGACTTGCGAGATGCTGTGACCGTCAACGAAAACCGGTGCGATCGGGAGCGATTTTTGACGCAGCTATCGGTGTCATCCCTACGATAATTTTCGCTGCCGGCAGCCAAGAGGAGCATTCGACTACAATACGTAGCTATAAACTATGCGTTGGAAATATTGTTTTAGTGCTCTATCAGATACGTCATGATCACTGGATTTAAAGCATGGAGATGGAGAAGAACGCAGAGCTGATGTTTGTACAAAGTGAATGCTGATTGTCCAAGCTTTATAACCCAAATAATGACCCGATATCGCCAATTGCTGCACTGGCACTGAACAACAGAAGAAAAAATATAGCTGCACCAGTAAGTCCTTCCTGAACTCGCTGATCAACCTTCCTTCCCGTCACTGCTTCTGCCAGTATAAATAGTAGCTGACCACCATCAAGCGCGGGAAAGGGAAGCGCATTAACGACTCCTAAATTGATACTAATGGCAGCCGCAAACATGAGGACCGTCGACCAGTCTCGCGTTGCAACAATCTCGGATCCAGTTCGAACCAAACCAATGGGGCCCGTCACCTGTGGGGCCTCGCCCTGTCCCTTGACAATGCCCGTCAACGCTGACGAAATGCCTCCTGCTGTAGCCTTTGTCAGTCTTACTGTATAGTCTGTCGCAAGCCGAGATGCCTTGATAATGTCTTTCGATTGAATTCGTTCAGACTTGACAAAGTTGGGAGCAAGCATTACACCAATAGTCGATGGCGACTTTTCGCTTACTCTGGTCGGCTTTAAAGCAATATTGACTGGAGATTTGTCGCCCGGATGAAGGACACTGAGTTTGATGGAGTCGCCATCGGCGGTGGATCGTATGGAGGAAATGAAGCTACTGATACCCTTTTCCGCATCAATGGCTGAAGGTCGAGCGTCCGTGATGGAACGACCGTTCATGGAAAGAATCACATCACCTTGCCGCAGCAAGCCATTCGCAGCTGTATTTGAACGCGGAGTAGTGGTGACAACCGCTCCAGAATCGAATATTGGTTGCGGAAGGCCCGGGCCAAAGTTGATTTGCCCAAAGTAGATTGACCAGGCAAGGAGAAGATTGAAAATGACACCTCCGCTAATGACGACAGCTCGTTGGAACCATGGACGATTCTGCAGCAGGTCCGGGTCATCGTAAAAGTCAATGACGACATCGTCCAAGTCTAATAGCTCGGGTATAGGTGCATCTTCGCTCTTGCGTGTTTGAAAGCGAGCCCACCAAGTCGTCTTTGCCTTCTTTTGTTCATCTCGAAGCTGCTTTGCTTGTTTCCGTCTCTTCTCGTCTATTGATCCCAAAGTCAAGGTGTTTATTAGCTTTGCCGCTGCATCCAGTTCTTGCTTGCTATCAAACGCTTTGGCATTCTCCATGGCTGTGCTTTCCAGCAGTCGGACAGCTGTAGCATTGTAGTTTTCCGGAAAGCGCACGTAGCCACCAAATGGCAAGAGGCGTAAGTTGAACTCATCCCCAAATGCCTTGAATCCAAAAAGCTTGGGCCCGATACCAATGGAAAACTCGTCAACCTTCATACCGAAATATCGTGCCGCCAGGTAGTGGCCGCTCTCGTGTATCAAAATAATACCTGCCAGTAGCGTGAGAGCAGGTACGGCGGTAGCAACGCCAGCCAGCGGTAAAGCATTCAAACAAGTTGTTAATTGTGGTTTTATGGATTTGCGCTGGTGATTATGATTTAAAAAGCTAGAAGCCGATGTACGTTGATGGTGCGGGTATGGAACGAATGCAGTTGACAAACGTGTAAGCGCACTGCCAAGCAGAACTATTAGCCACAGTCGCATGGTTCTCGTTATTCCTGTTATACACGCTTTGTTTACTTCGCTTTAGCAGCGAAATTACTGCAAGAGCCGGATATAAGCGTGAAGATAAGCGTTGGTTGTCTGCGGCCAGCTCATGGTGAGATGCCGCGATGAGTCGAGTCAATGAGTCTGTCACGCGTCGCACTGGTTCTTATTAAGCGTGCACTGCTGCGGCGTATTAGCGTGGAAAGGCAGCTAACTGTACTTGTTACGTCAATTGCAAGTCTCGCTATATTTTATATTCCAATCTAATCCACTGGTGGAAGATCCATCGGATCTGCTTCGTCAATAAGTTCTAGTCCTTCGCTATTCACCACAAAGGCATCGTCGTCAAAGTACCGCGACTTGCGCTGCACCCATTTAGCATGGTCCACGCGGCGCTTCCAAACTAATCCCGCCGCAGACAAGCATAGGAGAAGAAAAATTACCAAAGGAATGACAAATGACAGGTTTGTGCCAATAGCAGCTTCTTGTGTCGATACAGCTGGCAAGGAGCAGCTTCGAAAGATGGGTTTGGTCGACGACGGCTCGGTCTCTGGACAATATATAAACAGCAAGTCAGCATACGCTGTCAGCAGTCAATCGATAACAATTAGCTTGTAGACTTACCTGAGCTACTTTGACAGGTAATCTTTTCAACATATCCAGTAGCTTGGCAAGCGTGCATGCTTGAATCCAAGCAAGGACTAGTTTGACAATCAACAAGTATGCTACAACCTTCACTCTCTTCATGCCGCGTCGCACTCCAAGATTCGCCCTTATCGTAGGTGTCGTCATTAGGCCCGTGTGATAGCGCCTCGTTGGTTATTCCAGGAATGTAGCCATTCAGCAAGGTTTGAGTAGAATTTTCGGACGCTTTGGCTAACAAGCATGAGAAGAGTGCTTCGGAAACCTTGCCTCCACTGTAATCCGTAAGCATTTCGACTGCAGCATCGGCTTCGTTGAAAAATTCCCACATCAAGTGCTCATCGGAAAGGTGAATCTGAAGCAGATTATATTGGTCAGAACGACAGTATGGAATTAAATTTAACACTCTAGACAACGATAACTTACTTGTACACCAGAATCCTCAGCCCCATTCGGACCCACTCCTTCCATAGCAGAAACAAAGTCGGTATCAAACAATCGTACAAAGTAAAAGAGTCGTCCCTTGTACAAGTTACTCAAGACAGCCAACCGTCCAGATTCGGTCCTAATTTTCTCTTGTAACACAGCAGGCTCAAACCTGGATAAGCTGTCACGAATATTAATGCCAGTTTCTTCCTTAAATTCTCGACTGGCGCCAATCTTGCCGGCCAGCTGCAGCTGCATGGCCTTGTCGCTACCAACCTGTGCAGCGGCCGCTTGGTAATCCTCGTCATCCAAATGTCCTCCAGGAACCTCCCAGTATGAGCCTTTCTTTTTCTTGTCTCTTGACTTTAGTAGCATTAATCCATACACTGGATGCACGGCAAAGATGAAGGAACGATAGTCCTCCGAAACGTCAACTAGTATTTCCGTTGCTAATTGTCGAGAAAGTTGAAGCTGCTGCTGCAATATGGAGCCATCATTAGCATTCGTTTCGGCCAAGGAATCTTGCATATGGATCAAATAAATTTAGTAACGTTCTTAGGTACTGCTATGATGGAGCAGGTAGGATATTCTATTCCTTCCTTTTCAATCAATACAGCCGTCTTCCGCGAGCTTCCGCATCATTGTGGCGTGGTCGTGCTGCGATTCGAGTGGCTCGCCGAAGTGCGAAAAAGCACAGTCGCCGATATGCAATTGCTTTCGTCTACTACCGGTTGGTCGTTTTCCAATTGGGAGACTCTATACTAATTCAATCTTTAAACTTGCGAATCGGATATATTCAAACATATCGACAATAATGTATATGCCATTGTGTATAAAGTAAAGGCAGGAGATGAGACGTCGGCAGCAGTCGGACCAAAAATCAGCTGTGGCTCATCCCTCGACCCCTCGGTTTCACGCTGCGGACAAACCAAATGTACGTTCATGACCCATAGAATATGCACATCAATACATTCGACAAGATGCTATACGACTTCCAAACCATCATTCTCGGTTAGCGCCGCCAGCTCCTCCCGATCTACCAGTTCTGGCATTTCCAATTCATTCGGCAATTCACTCGTCCTTCTCCGTTGCTTTTCAGTCATTCGCGAAGACATCTTTCGCTGATCGAACAAACTGGCGCTGGCAGACTTTTGTTTCCTGGACGATAGGCAAGCCAAGGAGCCGAATAAAAGGCAAAGCACTTGAAAACGGACCATTAAGAATTCGTCGTCGGTCTTTGTTCGGTTGCAGCTGACGTATTTTGTTTGAAACTCTTCAGTCTCCTCTCCATCTGAAATATAAACGGAGGGACGAGTTAGCATAATTCCCTTTCTTACCAAAAAGCAGATAGAAATCAATCGATGCCGAAGATGATTCGCCCGTACTCGTACCTTCATCAAGAACGGGACACTGTAACGTTTGTACTTTTCCCGTTTCGATGCACTCTTCCATTGATAACTTATCAGTATCCGTACATGTCCGACAGTGGTCAATCATTGTGCATCGCTCCAGTAAATCAGGCACGGAAGCAGCAGCGTCGACTGTCGACAGTTGATTATATGGAGCGCTGATCAGCATAAAGAGGCACATTTGCAGTAACGAAAATCTTCGTCTATCAATCATTTTGCTCACAAATTAGTCCGCTTGCGAAAATTATATACTGTCTATTGATTCAATCGGTATGCTTGTACAATGGGCGGTGAACTCCGACGTGCGATGCTCTCGTCGTCCGTCGAAAATGGCATCGTCAAAAGTCGTACCGGTAACGGTTTCGACTCGTCACGGGCGTTGTTCCCGTAGCTAAACGGATGCTGTGCTTGCCCATGTTCTATACTCGTATCCGTCTACGAAGACCTAATAGCCAAGCTCAACATCAAAGTCGACACATACGGATGCTTTATAGCAGCTACTCGGTACAGACTCATCCGCAAGTGCAGTTGCAGTCACAACGCACTTGATCGCAGTCGACGACGATGCCGTCATTCGCATTGCGCAGCGAAAAGGCTTGACACATCTTTTCGGGAACACTTCCCGACAGAATTGTGTCAAAAACTTGCAGTTTTCTGATCTGGGATAGCACAGACAATTCAGAAGGTATTGTTCCGCTTACGCTGGTGCCCGACACGTCAAGGCTGTATAAAACGCTGAGCCCTGCCAAGTGGGAGGACAGAGTCCCTACCAAGAAGTTGTTGTTCAAGTACAATGCCTTCAAATAACTCAAGCCGCCAACTTCGCTAGGAATTGAGCCAGTTAGCAGGTTGTAACCAAGCTGAATCGATTCAAGAAGTTTGCACGAACCAATGTTTGATGGTATTGAGACCGTGAGCCTGTTCATTGTCAGGTACAGCTGTTTTAAGCTTAGATTTTTAAAAATCTCACTAGGAAGTTGTCCAGTGAGAGCGTTATCAGAGATGTCTAGTATTTGTAGCGCCGAGGGTCTCTCTAACTGCGGTGGGATGCGACCTTTGATATCGTTTTCACTCGCAAGAAATTCAATGAGCGCCGCCATATTACCCATATCCAAAGGTAGGCTTCCAGAGATATGGTTTGCTTGTATACGAAATATTTGAAGATTGGTCATGAGGCCAACTGAGCTGGATATTGTGCCAGAAAAGTTGTTGCTAAACAAGTGGAGCGATCGTAAGTCTCGCCAACTGGACCAGACATCTTCGTGGATGGATCCGTGCAATGAGTTTTGCGACAACTTTATAAAGTAGCTCGGCGCCAATGCAAGCTCTGGAGGAAGTGTTCCGACAAGATTGTTACTTTGTAGATAAAGCTGATAAAAACCAATCTCAAGGCAATGTTCCGCCGCGCTTTCAAACTTCGTGTTGTCGTACAATGCGTCACTGCTAATATGCCATTCGCAAACGTCCTTTGTGCTTAGCCAGTTGGAATTATTCGTCCAGTTTGGTCCATCCGTTGCATAGTATAGGGTGGCCAACGCAAATCGAAGAGTAACCTCGCCGAGAGTGCGAGACTGGCTGTTGGGATCCGAAACTAGCCATTTCCAGGCTTTTCCTTGTGGAGTGACCGGCAGGAAGCTATCGTTAGCCCATACTTTCGCTTGGATCCGATCATTTTCTCGACGTATGTCCACTGGTAGCTCACTTTGTAGGGTTTTCTGTGTGTAACTTGGTAGAATGAGGGCAAATCTGGAAATGGTCGAAGGCAGCTCAAAAGGTGTACCCAGCGGCGCGTCGATTGGCCTTTTCGTTTCCACCGACATCCCTGCCGATATGCCAATGATACATAGAACAAGTATCAGGCCGAAGACTATGCACATGAATCGTCGTCGCTTGATGTGCACACCTTCCACTAGCGTTGCGAGAACGACAGGATACTCATCCGAACTCGCGGGAACGCCCGAGTAAGCAACCGTGCCAAGCAGTACCGGGGTTCGGGTTCCTTCATCAATATTCAAAGATGCGGCGGCTCCTTCTGGTGGGATGCCCGCGTGTACGAGCGCTGCATCGTAGACAATTTCTTGACTGGGTTCAGCGTTCAAGTCATAGCGATTTGGATAGACGTATCTTGCACCTGGTAAGGTGGTAGGCAACGATACGACTATTACAGACGCTGGCATCTTAGCAGGAACTTTGTCTGGACTGGACGGCGGAGTAGATGCCACAGCAACAGCAGCGTCATCATCAGCGTCGTCCTCGTGTGACTGCGATTCTCCATTCACGTCAGTAATGCATGCCAATGCAATTTTGTTCTCCTCATTTTCTTCAGAGCTTTTCGGGACAGAGTCAGAAGCTTCATCATTGCTGCAAGCTAATGCAAAATCTTGTTGATTAACATCGTTTCGTCCACCATAACATTCGCCATCAGCTGCAACCGTCGTATGCGAGGGCTGCCACTCATTGTCGATCGAAATATCTTGCCTCTTCCTCTTCGTTGTTTCCTCTTCCATCCATTCAGATGCGACTTTGACTAAAGAGTGTGTTCGTGCCTTGTACTCCCAGAAGGAGGAGTAGGTATATTCTCGTTCTTAGATCTTGTGCGATGCGTGACCCTCCGTTCATTGACACGACGATGAAAAAGCTTCGACTGTGAGTCCCACTTCAACCTAACGCAAGGGGGATAAATTTACAGGGTGTGCAACGTCACAATTTCGGCCAACCCTATGTAGCGACCTTTTCACCACGATTTGTTAAATACAAAACAGCTGCCACTATAGAGAATTGTACACTATTTTTCACGCGATGCCCGTGTTGTGCAAAATTCTACGAGTACACACTCTTCGTCCGTTTCTGAGTACCATCGCTGTAATTCAGGTGCATTGCAAGTGCTCTTTCCTTCATTTAAAACATGACAATGGCTGCATGACGCATCCTCAACCTACACTATCAAAGTATATGACCTTGGGACGTAAACGTTTTGGTAGAAAGCTGCATATTCTTGGTCCCAGATGCTTCGTTGTGCCGTTGGGTGTCTGGCTTTCCCATGCCACGGGGAGAGAAAGCAACAAGTTTAAACCTCATTTGAGACATCAGGTACATCATATATGAGCAAATAAGTTAATTCATGCATGATAGGCCATGCGAATGGCTGTTGGAGTGTGCACTTTTCGTCATCCTCCAAGGCAATTCTTCCACATGTGTGGGGTACGATACATGACCTCAAAACTAAAAGCTGGCCTATTTTAACTTAACAGTAGTGCCCTCACTAGCATATAATGACTGTTTGCAAAGTTATAGATCAAACAAAGGCTTAAAAAGGTGAATTTGAAGGGATCCTTTTACGTTCTTTATCGCGGTGCCATCGACGGCAGTTGCTCGACGTGTAGAATTTTGCAAAAGTCTTAGCGGTACAGCGTTTCAATCCGGTACCCAATGGTCGCTACATAGTATTCAAGATCGTCAAACCCTAACAGTTTGTACAGTTCAAATTCATAGTAAAATTGTGGCGCCAACTTCGATGCACACCCTGTAAATTTATCCCCCTTGACCTAACGTCCGTCACAATTCATTTTCACGAAGGGAACAAAGCGCAGCGCAAACTATCGGTACTGTATCATACAAGTAGGACCAGACTCTATTGGTGTATTTGGATGAGAAGTTAGTTGTATACTCTATTCTTAGCGCCTTGATCGGCAATTCTGTGGCTTGGCGACGATAAAAGCATTCGCACCCACCAGAACCTCATCTGGTGAGTCGTGCGAATCATTCCCACTCGTTTAGTGCCGAAATAGATCTTCCCACCTACGGTAGATCCGACAAAAATTATGCGATATCTCAGCTAAAGCAATAATGCCAACCTCTACCTTTTTATTCTCATTGCTACGAGGATAATTGTATGTGCGTACAATGCCGCATCGTCCTCATCAAACCCGATCATTACTCCACATTTCCTCTATTCGTCATTGTCCTATGCAAACTCTTTTGGCTCTGTCGGACGAAGTTTAGGCGTATCCGTACACATTGAGCAAATGCGAGGGACACTTGCATAGTGCAATATCTCGATGCGTCAGTCGTTTCGAGTTGGTTTCTCATGCCAAGCCTTGGCTGCCGCTACCTACACATTTCCCCTTTTAACGCACTCTAATATTTATGGAAAAACTCAAAACCGTACAAATGCAATATCCCGACACAGGCAGCAAAAAGGAGGCAGTTGCACATGATTTCTCGCCCCGGTGAAATGATTGTCTCGCCCACATCTTCCGCTAGCCCTTGTCCAAACTCACTCCAATATGTTTCGAACGAAAAACCGGAAAAGGCATTCCTGAATTATGATAGTCAGTTTATGATTCCTGTATAGCTATACATACTGCTTATGATGCGATGCATGGTACACGACAGCCTCGCGCACACACTTACCAGGTGTATGCAACATCGGCTTCCCGCAAATCGTTCCGCCTTTGCTCCAGCAACTCCAGCTCAAGCTGGCAAGCAAACGGATACTTTGAATTTTCAAATTCTGTAAGCATTGCATTGAGAGAAACGTGCTGATCATACTTTTGGCTCGGCATATCAACCATGAGCTTGTCGCGCTGATCAAAGCAATACCAAAATATGCGAGACTGCAAATACAAAACGGCGCAGTAGAGCAAGTCGTAACCCAAAATGTAGCAAACCGCTCGCACCGATTCCTTCCGCTTGACCCAACGCATGCTTTTAGCATCAACCATGTTGAGAAGGTTGCGATTGTGGTAGCTAAACTTGACGCATTTAAAGTCGATTGAATTGCACCACCAGTAGAGGTAGCCAGACAGTCGCACCAGCGTAACGCCACATACTAGCAAGCCAATCGCAATGTATGCCTCCACGGGAGCTGTGGCTGCCGACGCCAAAAAGTACTTGCGCGCAACGTGAATGGCGCACTGAATGAGCTCGTAAATGGAAGCGTGCGCCAGTGTATGGACCAGCAGAGACGCGACGGCAGGAACCGTAGTGTAGGCTTCGAAAATGAGCAGGTCGTGAATGGTTTGAAGCCATGACCAGCCGGTTTTGTGGATATTGCTGCATTCTGATGGAAGGACAAGCGGTTTCGATAGCTCCATGATGAGACTATCTATCTGATCCAGTTCATCGTGATGGCTGCTCAAAGACTTTTTGTCATTTTCATTTGACACCTGATCATTGCTGCTGCGCTTCTCTTTATGAAACAATACCTTCATTAATAGTTCTTCTCGTTGCTGCTCGCGCACCTGATGCTCCTGCCGATGCAAAAGATCGACCATTGTCTTGCTCTTTCCACGAGCGATTCGTTGCAGCGCCATGTCACGCGTAGCAAAATGCTTCTGCAGTCTTTTCCATCGTTGCAATGGTGAAGGAATCATCTTTGACTCGTGATGGTATAATGGAGATGCGCCGCATACGTCGTCATCATGGTCGTCAAATTCAAATGCATCCTCATCGTCCGACATGAGCGTCGACCAAGACTCATTGTGATGCTCCTGACTACTGGCAGTCGTCGCATGGTGCAGCATATTGCCTGGTTCTTTAGTGAATGAGACGGTGGCATTGATAGCCTCTCCATGGTCGTCGAGAGGATGCAGACTGCCGCACAATTATGCGAAGCGCGACCAGCGAGAGGCCGTTGCGTGACTACGACGGTACCGGTACCGGTGCGGCTACCCCAAGACGTCACGTCCTTCGAGGAACAGCAATATACACCTTTCTATTGAAGCATTACCCCAATCAGTGGAGAAACGCAGATAGCAGATCAACGAAATAGAATGTCATCTTCAGTAAGTATACGAATACGGTAGTCGCTTCTAGTCCAGGCCGACTGCAGACTTAGCTATCTTTTTCAAAATTTGGTTTCGATGCGACACGGTTTTCAAGACGATTGACGTTTTCCAAGCGTTAAATGAGCGCCTTGACGGATCCTGATTGGCCGCGTCGATTGCACCGGCCCCTCCATCATGGTGATGAGCATCCGCCCCATTTCGTTACGTGAGTTACGACTGGAGGTTTAGCATTATTCGATTGATCAACTGAGATTATAATACAATGGAGAACGAGGAGAAGGTAGTAATAGAAGATTTGGATGCGGAGAATGAGGCCATTACAATGGAAGCAGTGGACATGACGGAGGCTTCGAAGCAGACAATTGCCTCCGATGCTGCAGCAAACATGGAGACGGAAGCAGAGACGTTGACTGTAGAGACTCAGCAAGCTGATAAAAATGTAAAGGACAGTAGCATGGGCGACTCTATAATGACGCTGGAGATTTCGCAAGACGTCATTTCCTCGCCTGCTGCGATCACACCTCCTTCATCTGCTTCCGAGGCGGCCAAATCATCCGCACCCTCGCCTCGTCCCTACATTCTATCCATGACGCAAGATTCGCTGCATTCCATTGCTTCATTCCTGACTCCATTGGATTGGTGCCGCTTCGGTCAGACGAACAAGGCAGCCTTGAAGCTTTGCAACGAAACAACTCGAAGCGTTCGCTTGCATGGCTTTCGATGTGCGCAGGAGATTGTCGCGTCGTGGAAGCTGGGACAGCATGAGGATGCCAAGGAACTAGCGGCGTTATATATTGCAAATGGTGTCCCTATATATCCCTCGAGTTTGGGACATTCGTATCATACAATCTTGTGGAGAATGGAAGCAGAAACAAAGCAGTTGCTGCAGCAGGAGGAAGTGGAAAGGGAGCGCGAGCAATCCGAAGGAGTAGATGCAACAGTTCGAGAATCGAGCGTTGATAGATTTTATCGCGAACGGCAGGAGTTTCGGTCGCGAGAAAATTTCAGACATTGTATGAGCTACCTTTCGGAGAAGTGCCTCTTTTGGATGGATGCCAGGGAAAACAAGGACCATGCAAATAGACCGACTCGGCTGGTTGCGAATTCTCTACAAAATCAGGCTACAGCTCGCGCTCATCAATCTACTGCGTCAAGGAATACAGAGTCGATCGTCGTCAATGCGACCAAAAAGAGGGATTTTCGGCCCAAGCTGCATGTCAAGATTCACCAGCACTTGCTCGATCAACACAAGCACAACAGGAAATGGATCAATGATTCGAACGGCTCCATGATGACGCCACCCATTAGCTTGTCGGCTGACTTTTTTCATTCAACGAACCCAACGCACCAGTCTGGTCCGCTAAACATTACATTGCCGGAGGAGGAGAGACCTAAAGCTTTAGTGAGCAGAGATAGCTTTGATGATTCCATTAGCATTGCCTTTTTGAATGAGATGCAAGTCGTTTTAGATGACGAAGAAGCTGACGTTGACGGGCTTGGTGAACTGGAAAACATTCTTCGCTTGGGGCCGGAAGATTTCTTGATGCAAGGCCTCCCATTACGACAGCCTGTCATTCCGCCCAAGAGTATTCCGAGAGCACAGCTTAATGACGTTCTGTCTCGCGTGAATTTGGAGCTTTACTCTTCTTGTTGGACTGCGTCGGCAAAGAAGGATGAACCGGAAGGTGTGCAGGAGATGAAGCGCCATTTGCGCTCAAGGTTTGCCACGTACAAACGTCGCCTCGAGTCATACTTGGTGCAGAAGGACTTGGTCTCGTTTGATGAGTGCATTATGGATTTTTGGGACGAGTTCTTTCCTCACTCGGCTGGCGTGCATTACTACGATCGAATGACAGTTGTTCCCCGTATTTCGGGCCTTGCCAAGTTTTTGACCAAGCCGGTTCCCAAGGCCTTTGGCATAATCCAGTGTGAAATTGAGCGCATCGTTTCAACCACGGGCAAAGGCGCAAGTATGAAAGGACGGTTCTTTCCAACATACGAGTATCGTCTATTTATTCGCCATGCTTCCTCTCAGCCCGATCCTGAGACTGCTGCGGACGAAGAACCTCGCATCCGTCGTGACACGTTGTTAATGGTCGCTAAGAATCGCGGTCGAAAGCACACTGAGGCTTCTGTAGTATCCATGTCTGCGGCAGCGAAAAAGGGTTCTAATAACTACTATCTCTACATGCCGCAGCAATCAGACGTCGATACACACTTCAACATTGTTAATAAGTTGGAGCGTCCTGCCATGATGAACCCTAATGGCGCCAGTCAACTACCCGTGATACTATCCGACGATTTCTATTCTTCGCTTCTTGGTCGACTGCAGAGCAATTTCATTGGAACAGAGTTTCAGATTTTCACCCCGCACGTATCAAAGCGGCCTCGCCGAGTGTCGTATGAATATTCATCTTTTGCACCTTGTTCAGAGGACGAGCTTGAGTCCGACGATGGGTTTTCCAGCGATAATACATCCACCACAGCTCGCCGACCACGATTTGGTCGACTGTCGCTTCGAAGAAACACCTCTGGCAGCAGTTTGACTCCGTTTGTCGACGGCTCGTTGCCTGTTGCAACTGATGCAAATGCGACGCGCGCGCATCGAGCCAGAAGCCCGCCACTAAAGGAGCGCGTTTCAAGGCATCGACGGTCAAACTCATGTCCTGATGTCCCATATCCACGACAGGTCAGAACAAACCGGCGAGTCGCGAATAACCCTGATTGGAAAACGGAAGAGAAGAAAATGTTTATTCTCGAAGAGGAGGATGGATGCATTACTTACACTGCAAATTTGCTCGGAAGTCGGCCGCGCATCATGGATGTTTGTATTCCGAAGATCCATCCCGAAGCGAACCAATGCATCGAATGGAAGCGGTATCTCGAGCAATGCGATGATTTAGATGAGTGTAAAATGCTCGACTGCTTTCGCCAGATGCAGCAACGTCTGGAGAACCCGAGTCAAGGAATCGAGGAGGGTGAAGCGGATGGCGATTCGGATGCTGGCGCCAAAAGCGCTCCTGAAGACTTTGGGCTGATGCCCCTACAGAACCGTCCACCCTGGTGGAATGTGGAGCTTGGCTCGTTCGTTCTCAATTTCGGTGGGCGCGTTAGTGTTGCGTCGGTGAAGAACTTTCAGCTTTGCGACAGAAATGATCATGATCAGATTTTGCTACAATTTGGCAGGATCCAAGGTCGTCACTCTTTTACCATGGATTTTCAGCATCCTTTGACGGCAGTTCAAGCCTTTTCCATTGCCATTTCTTCTCTGCAGTCGAAGATTTCCTTTGCCTAAGCGAACATAACAAGCCATCAATAACAACGATATTTAAACAGGACGCTGTGAAATATTACTGGTAGCTATTGGCTATTCCACGGATGGCGGCTGCCAGCTGCAATTCGGCGATAACGAGCGAATACCGGTACGATTTTTATCATGATCCAACGGATAATTTATTTTTTGATCGATTCGTCATCGCTATTTATATGATTGATGCTCCGCTTTCTCTTCCAATAAACTGTTACATACACCATGAACGAATCAGAAGTACTTCAAGACCTATTAAAAGAAGTAGAAGCTTCAAAGCGATTGAGTACGTCTGCAGAGGCTCTATTGGGCAATTGGGTTGCGCCTAATGCATGAGCTGGATGTGAATGAAGACAGAAACGCGGTCTAACATGGATTGTTTCTTACAATTACTCAGCCGTGACGAACAAGGACGACAATGACAAAATAGTCAAGCGACTTGAAGGAGAAATTGAAGATTTGAAGAGGTCGAATGACAGTCTCTCGCGCACTTTAAATGCCTTCATTACGCAAACAATGCCGTTGAATCGCATCAACGACTTCGAAATCCCCAGTGAATCGGATGTACTGTCATTGAACGTCGGAGGAACAAAAATGGAGGTTCTTCGCAGGACGTTAACGTCTATTCCTAGCTTGTTGGAGACCAAATTTAGTGGACAATGGGACAAAAACCTTCCCAAGGATTCGAAGAATCGTTTTTTACTCGAGGAGGAACCGGAAATTTTCATCGCCCTTATTAACTACTTGCGCGACCATAATCGAATGCTTCCATCGGGATCGCAATGCCCTAAGTTGCCTTCGTTTGCAACGGACGACAAGTCACAAAAATTCATACGCATGGTCGAAGATTACGATCTTGCATACCACTGTTGGCCGTTCGATATGCTCAGATTCGGCCCCCAAGGTGTCTTATCTACAGTCAAAAATTCAATGCACACACGTATTGTCCAACAAGAAGGCTGTTCGTACTACATGTTGCAACGAAAACGTCCAGATAATCGCCGCGTTCACTCCTTCGAAACGCAAGTGCATTTGACAGATAATTGCGTCTGGATAAAGATCGGCTGGATGAAGTATGGCATCGACAAAGTCACCGGAGCTATGTCACAAGGAAGTGAAATATACCTTGATGTCTATGAGTCGATGATAGCAACAATAGATATGGAATCCGATGGTCCGTGGCCAACAGAACTGGAGGCGAAAATTAACGTGCCCGAAGCGGCCAATCTCACAATACGTTGCGCCAATCGAGGAGCGGAATGGTACATCAATGGCGAACTGGTGGCAGAGACGACTGGTCGCATGAGCGCACTATCGTCTGGAGAGCAGGATGGCGAGTTTGGCTGGCATCCTTTCATGTGCTTTGAAGGCACAATGAGCTTTCGCCTCATTCAAATGGAGCTTGAATACATCGAATAGGCTCGCCGTGATAGTGTCAGTTTTAACGAAACGACAATGAGTACTGCTGGATTTTATAATAAACTTTACTCGACAAGTTCAAACAAATGGTTTAAAAGCAATCGTGCGTACTATATATTAAATTGGTGGACCTACGTTGCTGTACAGAGTTCAGCTCTAGGCGGCACAGCGACAGTATCCAGTTCGGCGTGACGAATCGTAAAGTAGTGAGAGTCAGAAAACCATGCGCTTGTACTCCGCCGGTTGGCATTGTTTTGTGATGGATCGATGCCCAAGCGACAACGTTCGTTTGACCCAAGTGAGTGACGAACCTTCAGTAGATTCACTGCGCTGTCTTGCAGTCATGGTTGGTTAAGCATCGCAAAACTGGCCTCTCGAGCGTTCAACATTTCACTTTGAAGGCGGACGACATCGAAATCAATGTCGCCAAATCTCTCTCATTAAAGCGGGTCACTCAAGGTATACACACCATCACCATACACGGATCCACGTTAGTTCAAGTCAATGTTGGATTTCTTGCAATCGGCCAAAGTTAAAAGACCGTGCATTCGAATGTGATCAGCATTTTGCAAGCAAGTATAGTGATAACCGATGCATCGGTGCGTTTTAATGTGTTGGTTCGCTTGAATTATCGTTGGCGCTTCGATATTGCTTCCATCATTGTTACAAGATCGTCCAACGCAATGACCGATATACCAGAATTCGAAATGCCCAACGAGCGCGACAGTTTGTTGGACTCTCCAGCAATTACTGAACAACTAGAAACGCTCTTTCTGCTATTGTCGCCATCAGTCTGAGATGAAGGTCTTTCGGGTAGTCTCGCGTCGAGGCTGCACTTGCGTGAATCTGCTGCGAGGCAGACGCCACCTTGCCATTAACTTCGTCGTCATCGTCAGTTTCGTCCGCAACGAAAATGCAATCTTGCTCGTCGTTTATAACAATTTGAAGCTTTTCGGGCGCTAACGTATCGCAGTCCTTGGCAAGCTGCCTATAAGATAGTGATTGCTGTCTCATGTCAGCCCCAACTAGGCTACGTTAATCGGCGATTGCACAGATTAAGCATGGCCCACATCGGAAGGGTGTATAGTTGCGTCCCCACTGTCACCTTGGACTTTGAATTCCGTCAAAAAATCGGATGAAATACACAATGTTGCTGGCTCCATACCATCTGACTTGATTGTGCATTGCTTGTCGCGTTGGCATTGTGTGGCAATGCCAGAGAACCATCCAAATTAGTTTCATTCACGCTTGCCTTCGACTCATTTCCGGCGCCGTTTCTTCGTCCATTATATTCAATCCGCATCCCCTCCGATCAAAACATCTCGAAAGGCTCCAGCAGCATGCCTTGTCGTTTCGGGTTCGACTAGCTCTTTCAAATCGGCTGAGTGGTTTCAAGAAAAGCCTCCTGACTCGTACGCAAATCATTGTACGACAGATACCCAAAAAAGTAATTGTCGGCATCGTCATCTTCCGTTTGCGCTTGTTAATCTTGGCCAAGGCTTGCGCCAAATCGAGAGTCTTTGACGAATTGCCCTTCCTGTGCAGTTGCTGCTGCACGCGTTTAACCAATCGCTTCAGACCTGCCGCGCTTGCGAGACTGGCTCCTCGTCGAGTTTTCTTCGTATTCTTGCGTTTAATGGTTTACGAAAAGTAGTTGGAACGAAGCTGCGACTGGGGCTGTTTATAAATGAGGATTGGTTGTCGATGCGGCAAATGGAGTAAACATTGTCGCCATCGGCCCCTGCAATGTACTTTTACGCGAACAAGCAAAGTTCCTGGCGGAAAGAATCTGCTGCAAGAAATCTTCTCTGGCTAATTGTTTGATTGTGAGCTCATTTCGTCGTCGTTTGAAGAAAGCGACACGAAGATGGCGTGATGTGCAGCAGTGTTTTAAGTCTCGCAGTCGGGTGGATATGGCGATGGCTTTTCTGCGAATCGCAGCTAATAGCAATTATCTCCCCAGAAGCTTCCAAAAGAATATAGAGCGAGTAGATAAGCTAGCGCTGCTGGTGATCGTTTTCCACCATGGTCGTTTGACGAGCGAAATAATGGACGAAGCACAGCACACCGCTGTGATGCTCGCGAAAAGCAGCACGCTTGAAAACGACCGATAATGGTCTGAGCGGTACTCATGTTCCGCCTTGCGCGGAAAACGGATCCACAAAACCCTTGCAACATCGTCGGCCATGACGATGCTTCCGTTCATCAGCAAGTTCCAACATGATCTGTTATAAAACTACTTTGAAAGTGGAAGAAGCTGAATAAGTCGCAAACATTGGAAACCGCCCGCTTCGTGGTGCAACCCGTTGCCTGGTGCCAGAATTGCGTCGGCAGGTCGCTCATCAATTCACAATTATCCTTCAACTGCATCATTATACATGATAAGTAGCATGTCTGGCATTGTCGGAAAGATAAAGATTGCTTCGATTGATGTGACTCAGGATCAGGTGCTGCAAGTGCTTTGCAATGCATGTCGCCATGAAGAATTCGACACGTTCTGGACGAGCATTGGTATCGAACCATCCAGCATTAAGAATCATTTGGTATTCAAATTGAACGAGGCACCAAGTGAATCTTTGTCAGGTTTCGTGGAACAAACGCATGTTACGATGGCGCATCGATCTCGCTGCTCTCAGAAACGTTTGCGAGAGCTGTTTAAACCGTTCATTGGAAGCATCGTTACAGTGACGGCGTCGGCGTTGCTGTGGAGCCATCGAGTCGCTGCCTTGTCCATTAAACTACCCGATCATGATCATGGCACATTGCCAGCCTGTCAAAACGCGTTTCCTCATATCACCGTGTGGCTCGCTGACGGTGCTAAAGCCCAAGACTCGAACGAATTGCCAATCTTGGTGGAGAATGGTTTGGCCACGCGAGTTGACTTTAAAAAGGTCATGGTACTAGAAGGAGTTATCAGTCTTTGGAGAAACGAAGGCGAAAGTGAATAAGCTACTTGAAGGACACTCTTTCATTGACTGTGAAGCTTTTGTCGACAGCGACAATCGCATCGCAGGGCCTCATTCGCACGCCTGTATCAACACTTACTGAGTACACACTATCTTAGCTCTATACCTATTTGTTACAACTTATACTACCATATACACATCTAAGGATAAATAAGTAGAGAAGGTTGCTGCCACGTGCAAGTAGACTGTTGCGTGACGCCTTCGCCACAAACGTGACTCATTTTCAAGTCACGGGCTAGTTGTTCGCCGTTTTTTCATTGGATTCGAAGCGCGCGCCTGCCACGCGCGCCGCCCTTGGCAAGACTCACCAAAGTCGAGGTCGGTTCACCATGACACTGGGCGCGCGAGGCTGAAACGGTCCAAGGAAACGTTGCAAAAGTGTGTTCACGAGCTACTAGTAGGGGCTCTTGGAGGCTGCCGTAGTACTGTTGAGGGAATAGATTGCGCATTCGTATCGAGCGCCGCAGCAACAATTGCACCATTGGACGATCGTTACTGCTTGCTAATTGAGAATTTGGGAGACTCGACAATCAGCGACGACAAGCAATTAACAAAGTGACACATTAAAAGAAAAGATGACGTACGATACACCATTCTCGTTTCACTGCATGATTTGCTTCGAAGAGGTACGTCTTTTGCGAAGAAAGAATTCGCAGCCGTCACAATTTCGTTTCGCATTCCCTCTTCTTGTATTTAGCATTCACGTTTGCATTCGCTCGCATTGCACAGTTCCATCCAGAGGATCGTTACCCCGTCGTTCTTCCCTGCGGCCATACATACGTTTGCAGCGTTTGCGCGAACCGACTCGATCGTTGCATGGAGTGCCGCACTCCCTTGTATACCATCACCAAGCCAGCTGTAAAGAGCCTCAATGAGTCGATTGCCTCATCGAGCAACTCCGACTTGCCATCATGGTACAAACCACGAAACGCGCAGGCGCACTCGCGCAACGTGCACCAATCAGCAGCAGCAGGCGACTCTTCTCCCCGCGCCGAGGCCGTGACGAACAAGAAGAGAGTGTCGCTGCCAAAGAATGTGGTTCTCTTGAGCCTAATGGAAGCCACCGAGCTTGCATCCGAGCAGGTGAACAAGGCGTCGGGCGGCTCGCCCCGCGGAGTATCACATGATTCTGAACGACCTTCCATGGTGCTGCCAATGAATTCCATGATTGATATTGAGGACGATGAGGAGGAAAAAATTAAAGTGTCAACATCGATCGCCGTTGGAGCGGCGGGGACTTACGCCGTGGCGCACAAGGACGGGTTGCAGATTCATCCGACGCGACCAACGGAGAGTAACCGCGCCATGCTTAACGATTTTTCGAATAGTAGCGGACATGATGAAGACGTTGATACCATTGTCAAGTCGCTGGACAGGAAAAAGGGAAAGTCGCCGTCCCCAACAAAGCACAAGAGTCCCATGCACAGTCCTTGGACGCCGGATGGCAGCAACTTTGAATCGGGAGTCCTTTCGCTGTCGTATGGTGATCGAGTGCAAGTCGTTGCGTTGGAGGGAGGATGGGCCAAGTTGGCGCGAGGTTATGGCTATGTTCGAGTGGATAAGAATCAGCTTGTCAAAGGTGAGTTATGGTTTTTCTGTAACACTATTCTGAATGAGTCGTGGACACTATCAGATTAATTTTTTCCTTGATCTGTTAATGCAGTTGGAAGCGCCGTTGATCGATCATGCAGACTGGAAGCCATGCTTCGAGACTTGTCGCGTCGACGAAAGGAACTAAGGCAGGAACAGACGCAGATTGACAATCAATTCATCCATCTCATGAATGATTTGGAAATGTCGTTGCACAATGACGAAGATCTTACAGTAATTTTGGCGGATACATTTAGCTTACCGCCAAAGGAAATTTTCGAGGCGGAAAAGAAGGAAGATTCACCAGCCATGCCGACGAGAGTCAGCGTGGAAGCCCCTGACGACATTGTCAAACCTAAACGAAGGTCACAACAAGACGAAACTGCAGTTTGTCGACCAAAGAGTAGCTTTGTTTGTTTCGCCGGAGACATGTTTTCCGGTGGCTGCGACGGCGAAGCCCCTTGTACGAGCACTCCGACGGGAACGCGCGCGGACCTTCGAGAATCGGTGTCGCACTCATCACTGCATTCGTCTAGCTACAGTCCGACTCATGCGAATCTGTTTCCATCGGCATCACATCCATCTCCCAGCGCTTTGAGAGCTGGAGCACAAGCCTGGAGAGAGCGCAATGGACAGGACGCGCGAACAAGCGTCGACTTTCGAACTGGCCTCAGCGGGCACTCGGCGCTGATGAGTACGCATCCGCACATTGAACCTCAAGGTTCCATGGGCGGAGGCGGTGGAGCGAGTGTCACTTCTGCAGGCTGGACGGGAGGACTTCCCAAGATGAGCAGTCACACGGGGCTGTCCATGACGTCCAAGTCCAAGCCATTTTACTCTGGCATATTGGCGTCATTGACGCTGCCGTCCTTTTCGGGTCCTTCCGATGGTGACGGACGATCAGACATTGCGCGCACCGGGTCCATGTAACAGAAACAAGGGGAATAGTGGTTGGAGTTTGTGGTAAACATTTTTGCATGAAAAAAGATAGTACATTTTAACGGGAATAAATAGTGTTGTCGTCGCCCATAGCTGTTTACTATTATGGACAACCAACCAATGCAGAGTTGCCTTGTCGTAACTATTCTTGTTCTGGCTGCTTCGCCTGAGCATCAACTGTGCTTACCTGCAACCACTTGCCATCCAAATCCGCCTTCCAGAGCGTCACATCCGAATCTCCCGAGCTCACGGCCAGCAAATGACCCGTAACGCTCCAACTCACTCTCCAAACAGGAGCATCAAACTCGTGCAAAAGTGTCGCCTTCCATTCCGCGTCAGCACCTCCCTCCTGCGTCCAAATCAACACGGTGCAATCCTCCGAGCAGCTCGCCACCACATTATGATTCTGCATCAATACTGGCGCCCAGGCAACATCCCGCACCCAGTCGGAATGCGTCAGCGTCGTTGACACCGGGCTTGGATCAGGCTGCCACTGCCCGTCCGCTGGATTTTGTTGCCAAAAGCGAATCATGTTGTTGCAACCCGCCGTCACCAAGCGCGCCGCCTCGGGCGCATCCGGCGCACTCACGTCATAGTACGCGTTATGCGGCGCCCAGCTCAACGCGTTGACTCCCATGCGACAGTCCTGCAGATACGTGACGGACCACGTGTTGTTCGTCTCATGCGTCAAGATGGAAACACGTCCATCACTCGACGCCGCCGCCACCACTAACCCAAACTCGTGCGGCGCAAAGGCAATACCATTGACGGACGACTCGTGCAAACTCCGCGCCGCATGCAGCAACGTCCACTCGCGGGGCCGCTGCTCGCGGTGAATCAGGACGCTGCCGTCGAACGAGGCCGAGGCCAGCAGGACGCCAAAGGAGGGGTGCGCCCAGGACACCATCCAGACGGGGCCTTCGTGGCCGGTCAGTGTCGCGGAGAGTTCGTAGGAGCTTTCAAAGACGTTGTAGACTTTAATGGTGCGGTCTAGTTTGTGTATGTGCAATAGTGTGAAGTGGTTATAGGAGCGAGTAAGCAATGAAATATAATATTTCGCATCACAATTCACTGTTTCACTACTCTGTTTCATCACTCACCCGACGAGCAAGTCGCTAGCTTGGATCCATAGTAGTCAAGCTGCGCGTCATGCACCAAGTCTTCATGCTGCGTGTCCACGTAAATGGGGCCTAACGCCGAAGAAGCAGGCGTTGCGGTGGTAGTAGTCGCCATGGTGAACTTGTGTGTGCGATTCGCGTCTCGCAGAGTTGAGGTAATCATGAAAACTCTAAGTAAGACGGAGTTTTCATTCGCGCTACGACAGCACATTTTATGAGTCGCTCTTGCGATCGCGTGTTTCTTCGTTCCATCAGAAGCGTTTACCAAAGGTCATCGCTAATCTTCGTTCCTCTACACTCGTCGCTCGTTCAAATCATCATGAGCGGCAACTATAACAATGACGATGATCCTTACATTCCATTGGCACGAAATCCCGTCGCGGCGGCAGCCGCATCCGCCACGCGAGAACCTTATGTCGACTTGAGTCAAACCACCCTATTTGATCTTTGCCAAGACTTTGTCGTCACTCACATGAAGCATTATCCTCCGCAAGTCTTTCAGTGTCTCGAACTGGACGACTACGAAACCTTGATTCGACGCAAGCATTTGAAATCGACGCCTAGTACAGGCAGCGGCGGTTTGGATGGCACTGGACGTGTCGGTCCGGCTCTTGGCATTGAATACATCACCGAGCTGGAGGCGAGCTGTCCGCACCTGGCGCAGTCCAACGTCGTGGATCAACTCGTGTGGAAGGATTGCGTCGAGTTTCGCTTCAAAAAGGCTGGCACGGGGAGACCACGGGCCTTGTACTTGCCGTGGCCGCTGCTGGTGGAGCAGATTCAAAGTGTGGGGCGTGAGTTGGCTTTAATGCATGCACATGAGTCTGCGTTGGAGGAGCCTATTGCGGCAGCTTGCATTCATACGCTGGAAACGTGCCCCATGAATGTGTCATTGCTGCAAGCGACTGCCATTGGAAAGACCATTAAAATTGTGTTGAAGCGCTTTCATCATGCGCCAACATGCGGATATCACAAACTGGCTAAACTATTGAACGCATGGAAGGAGCTTGCTGCGCGCAACGGAGTATCGCATGCGTCTGCTGCAACTAGTCCGACTACATCGTCAGCAGCAGCAGCTGACAATTCTTATGATGAGGAAGCTGACGATTTAAAACTAGTGGAAACATGCAAGACGTGGCGACAGTTATACGCTGCCTTGAAGCAAAAGGAGATGGAACGCTTCGACAATATAGCCAAGGAGCTTCGGCAACGCCGCAAAACGTTAGCGTCGGACCGTCCCCGCATTGTCAAGGTGCGGCCGACGATGGCCAAGCGCGAGCAGTTGCTGGAGCGTGGAAACGGACCAGTCGCTTTGCAGAATACAAAAATGCAGCAGCTTCGCAAGGAGTCGAGTCAAGTGGCAGCCAAGACGCGCGTAGCAACAACGAGTGCAGGAAAAAGGCAGATGACACCAGTGGCACGTCCAGCGGCGCCGAGGACTGGCGGATCGTTTGGTGCCGCAGTGGCGTTTGCGTCATCGGGCAAGAAGCATGCGTCCAGCAACAAGCACGTTATCAGTAGTCGAACATCCAAAAACACCCACATTCATCATTTGGCGGGCGGCAAGCTAATGAAAGTGCCAGCCAAAGCGGCAAAGAAGGCAGCCATGGCGAAGCAATGGAAGGGAAGCAAATAATCATACATGAACACGATGCGCTTTACATATAAACAGAGTTTCACTAAAAGCAACAGGAAGAGATTCCTAGAAATGTGCGCCTGAATTGTCTAGAACCTGTAATGCTCCTCATGAGGAACTCACGTTCTACCGGTAGCCAGATCGGTGACCTGATGGACCCCAATTTCGGCTCGAACCTTTCAAAGAACGAAAATATGCAGTTGCTTAGCAATGCACGGGATTCTACAACTTTAATTCATTAAATAGAGTAGAATAATGGATTGGCTTTGAGCAATGGCTATGGCTGTCTACCAGAGCCTTATTCCTTGCGTTCATCATTGGACTGGCAGCACGCTAATAAGAGTTACAGTCAAACTGGCTATTGAAGGGGAACCAATTCGAAACGCTGTAAATGCACTGAAACAATCACACTAGTAACGTATATTGCATTTTTTAACTCTAATGTTAGTAACGACCGCCTCCGCCGCGCCCGCCACGGAATCCTCCACGACCACCTCCTCGGCCGCCACCGCCATAACCGCCACTGAACGAGGCCAAAGCTTGCAACTGCTCCGATACAACCTGTTGCGAGCGTGTAAGGATCTGGACCAGCTCTTTGGCCAAGCGCGCATTCTTATCCGTAACAAAAAAGGACACAGCAAGTCCCTTCTTTCCAGCGCGACCGGTACGTCCAACGCGATGAATGTACGTTTCCATCTCCTTCGGAAAGTCAAAATTGACAACAATGCGAATGTCGTCAATGTCGAGACCGCGAGCGGCAACGTCAGTCGCAATAAGTAAAGTACTTTGGAGTGTCTTGAACTCGCGCAGAGCCCAGTCGCGCTCTTCCTGTGATTTGTCTCCATGCATCGCGTTTGCCTTGTAACCATCCATTCGAAGCGACCGAGTAAGCATGTCAGCGCCCTTCTTTGTCTCGACAAAAACAAGAACACGATCCTTGGGACTGTAATTATCGCGCAAGTAACTCAGCAAGAGATGGTACTTTTCCTGGTCGGTTGTTACTTCAATCTTTTGCGTGACATCCTTGTTCGCCGATAAATCAAGCGATCCAACTGTTACTTGGTAATAATCTCCCAAAAAGTCTGAAGACAGCGCCTGGACCTCCTTGGACCAAGTGGCACTCCACATGAGAACCTGGCGATCTGGACGGATCTGCGACATAATGGACCGCAGTTGCGGCTCGAAACCCTGCGGAGAACGAATAGCTTAGCAAATAAACAATAAAGAAACCCAAATACAATGAATACAAAGGCTTACTTGATCCATCATACGATCCGCTTCGTCCAAGACCAAGTACGTGACACGCTTCAAATTGGTGCTCCCTTGTTCAAGGTGGTCAATCAGACGGCCCTGTGAGAGGAAATGAGAACGGTTTTGTAAATTGTTATCTGGTCATCAAGTTCATATAAGCAAAGTTGAGTCACTGCGACGAACGTACCGGAGTCGCAATCAGAATCTCAACCCCAGATCGTAGAGATGCAACCTGAGTGTGCTTCTTGACTCCGCCGTAGACGACAGTGTTCTTGATATCGGACGACCGACCAAACTTGTCAGCTTCCTGCTGAATCTGCACCGCAAGTTCTCGCGTTGGTGCCAAGACGAGCACAATTGGCCCTTCACCAGGTTTCAAGTATGGCTAAATAGATAACGAAGAAATAATGAGTTGTTGCGGAGAAGATAATCGCAAAGCAGATATACAAAGTTGTCGCCAGCCAATCATCCGCCGGTGCAAGACACTTTTGAGTCTCATCCTTTTTCGAAACTCTGAAATAACTCTCTCGCAATTTCTCCACAGAAGCCTCGCCTTCACTTATCAAAATCGAAAGATCAACAACACGCTCCCAGCGCATCGTTACTTACTTGATGTTTATTTCAAGCAGGTAACGGATGCTCAGGGAGGTGAAAATCGAGCAATTTCGTCTCCTCATCATTTGCAGACGCCTCAGTGTGAAGCAATGCAGAGAAGGAAAAAGTGGGACGGGCCTTGGCGATCGTAAAAAGCATCAAAAGAGTTGTCAAAACTTCCATTCTTCAAAATGCTTGCAGAGGAAGAGAGACGAAGAGTAATACCCCGCACAGAATCGTTGTTCGCAAACAGCAACAGAATACGCTTTACACTCAGACAATTTCCTGCAGCAAACACTTTTTAACTACTCACCTGAGCATTAATGTGAATCATTCCCGGCAACAAAAACGCCAAGGTCTTACCACTGCCCGTCGCCGAAACTCCCACCATGTTGCGTCCCTTTAGCGCCATGGGCCATCCTTGACTCTGAATCGGCGTTGGCCTGTCGAATCCTTGCTTCAAGACTTCATTCAACACATACTCGGGCATGCTCGCCTCGTCAAAGGTCATGACTGGCTTGGGCACGTCGCGGCCCTGCACGACAATTTGCTTGGAGGCGCGCCAGGCATTGGCTTCATCCTCCGAGCGCTTGGCGACATCGGGATGCTCAATGTAAAAGTCCTTTTCAAAGACGGGCAGTTCGGTATTGTTGAAGTCAATCTTGCCGAGACCGGCGCCAAGGTTTCCACCGGATGATGGAGCGCCCGAGCCGTAGCCGCCTCCGCCGCCATAGCCGCCTCCTCCTCCACCATATCCGCCGCCTCCTCCTCCGTATCCTCCTCCACCATATCCGCCGCCGCCGCTTGGAGCGCCGCCATAGCCGCCAGCGCCACCATAGCCACTAGGAGCGCCGCCATATCCGCCGCCGCCTCCCGAGTATCCGCCGCCGCCGCCGTAGCCGCCTCCCGTTGATCCGTAGTGAGACATAATGATGATAAAGAGTAAAAGCTGTAGTGAAAGGTAAAAAACTAGTAGTTGTTGCGAGACAACGAAACAATGGTCCGTCCGAAATGCAGGGGAGAATGAACGAGTCGAATGCGCACCGCGCTGGCGCAAAACGAGTGGCAAAGAGCAATGTCGCAGTGGTGATACTCAGTCTTAGAGGTACTTACTGCGACATGCAGAAACGCAGAGCCTTCCTCCATTCTCCATCATCTTACGCTCCCTCTCCAACCATGAATACAATGAAAATGCCAGCAGATACAAGACATTTAGATCAAGCAGACATTGATTTATCGCTACAGCAAAAGATTGACGCCTTACTGTCTAGCGACGAAAATACTCCACCATCGGCGGAGCGATCCGCCGTCGCCGTGCTTCTTTCGCTGCGACTGCCCATTATTGAAGCCATCCAAGTCTTTCAAAAGCATTCGTGGATTGTCGCATGGATTATAATGTTGATTGAAAACGATGACGAAAATGAGACTGATGACGTTGAAAAGCAGCTGTACGTTCGCTTGGCGGCCCAAGTGCTGGGACATGTTCCAAGTGTTGCTGCTTCTGCAGATCTCGCCAAGATTCTCATGCGGCAGCTTGATGCGAAATCTTTGTTGAGCGCTCCAATTTCAGCTTTCGACATTGACATTGTATCGAATCTATCGATTTATTTGGATAGTGTACAAGGCGACGAAGTATTCATGCGTGAGCAGGCGCTAACGTCAGTTTGGAAAAGGTGGTCGGGATCCGTGACGGCATCAACATTACCTGTCAACAGCAAGGACTTAATTGATAACGCCGCGCAAGAAACTATGCATTCATGGTACCAAGTGCTGGAGCAGCTACTGCATCAGCAATCTGCAGCAGAATCATCGTCGACGGAGGAAGAAGTACGCACCATGTGGAACGATCAAGTCATGACTCTGCTTCAGGCGCACCTTTCTCGCGTCACTTTAACAACGAGCAGTTGCTTCCAGTTGATGTTGCAGTATTGGCTTTCAAAAGAGCAGCAAAGAGAGGAGAAACAGCATCAAGTTCAAATTGCGTCCATTCTATTAGAATGTTTGTTGGTGACAATGACTGCGCCGTTGGATGATACAAAGGACGATTTGTTACAATCGCCACTCTTAAAGAATCATGCTCCAGATATATTGCATTTGATCACGGCATGTCTCATATCTACTAGTAAAGAATCGGATCAACTCAGAGTACTAGCATGGACATGCGTGTCGCAGATACTAGATACCATCAACGGCTGGCAGTGGCTGCTCCAGGAGGCTGCAACGTCGGACCGATGGACGCGCAACCTTGCCAAACCCAAGCACGGCAAGGCGCAGCATCTATGCACCACTCTCCGACTGGCCAGTGGTGAATACAAGATTCAGCTGGGCCGCAGCCATCCGCAGATTGACACTTTAGTGGCCACGAGTCAGGTGTTGGTCCGGGGACTTGATTTCATGGTGCACTTGCTGGACTCTGGCAATGAATCATTGCTAGGCGATAGTGACTCCATTCTGCATGTTCGATTTTCCTTTCGCGAGGGGCTGGATGCGTGCGTCCAGTATCTTTGCTTCGAGTCTAGTGACAAGGAAACTTCGTCAGACGTACTCTTGATTGTCATTCGATTGTTTGCAGCTCTCCTGTCAGAGTTTCTAGAGTTTGAGGACAACGAGCAGGAAGTCCAAAAACCAGGTAACAAGAAGCAGCAGGATCTGACGACGACTCGTCACCAACCCATTCAAGTCCTGCCAGCTCTTCGACAAGCTCTCGACTTACGTGGATTGGAGCTACAGCAAAGCTTGCTGCCAGCACTGCTGACAGTCTTGGTGGCGAGTGAGGAAGATGAGAATCGAATTAATCAGCTGAAAGCGTCCGATATTCTCGGTGATCCTTTAACCTCGTTTCTTTGCGCATTCTTCGAGTTTGGGTCCAATATTATGCAGGTCGATTTGGCGGCGCAAGTTATTGAGCAATGGTATGAGATGGTGACTTCCGTTGACTGCAATGTAACTGAGACTCATAGTTTACAAGATTCCATTTACAATTGGATTGAAGCTATTCTCAAAAGCCCGGCAAATATTGAACAGGATGATGCAACCGTAGCCGTAGCTCTGGGATCGGCAGTGGCTTATTACGTGACGCTGCAGGGCGAGGAGCGACCCACTGGGCCACATGCGCATGTTCTCGAAAGAGCACTCAAGTTTTGCTCCATTTGTCAGTCGGAAAGTGGGTTTGTGTGAATTCCGGAGGCTAATAAGGGGATGTGCAAGCTTTATACTGCAGTTACTTTGGGCACCACGCACGCACCAGATACTGCCTCTCAGCCCAGTCCCTACACCTTATACGTTTATACAGCGCATTCTGCGAACATCTATAGTTGCTTTTCGGCGTCAATGATTGGCATCAGAGGTTTGTCATAATGTCAACGTCGACGTGAGTTAAGTTGTGTTTATTTTATGCTGCTATCCCCTAAACCATCTCCCAACCTGTACAGGTAGTGACAAAAGCGATTAATACCATAGGTTTGCAGAAGCGTCAACGTCTTGATAGAAATTGTTGCAACATGTTCAGAGGAATATTGGGCACTCGGGTGGGATGTTATGAACTAATGCAAACAGCAGATGCATCACTCGACAGTGCGTTGCGCGTCATGAAATAGCAATACGACAGATAAACTTTCACGTACTGTAAAAGTTATGTACATTATTGCTCAATTAAGTATTCAACGACGGATAAAAATTCCTCACTCACTGAGGAAAGCTGTCCTCCTCTAAATTATCATCGATGCATGCGTGGTGAAGGAGATGAAAAACCTCTCCACGTAAGCTTCCGCTTGCGTCGTATTCTTCTTCGCTTCTCGTACTGCCAAAAGATGGCCACGGCAATGAATGACCAAGGCAAGAGCAAGGATAAGATATATGATATGTATGAAGACAGCCCATAATCTTTCTCCAACGCTGGCCGCTCTTGCTCCTGTCGCCGGAGTTGCAACCTTTGCGATGCCTCCACTGCATCCTGTTCGCGACGCAATCGATCCATTTGCCGGTTCAACTCGAATAGCTTGCTCTGTAAGTCGGCATAGATGGCGCCTTTTCGCTCCAAAACCCGTCGTACAACTGATGGCAGATCAGTGCACTCATTTTGCATCGTTGCAAGCTCGTCCAAAACTTCGTCGCATACAATTGCCATTGTTTGGTTCGGGAAGCTTTGCAGACAATACTGTGACTGTCCTGGCACTGCGGTCTTAATAACTTTGGCAAAGGGCTGCATCACTTGGCACAGTGAGGGAAGCATCAAGGCCTTGTCGCAGAGCTTGCGGACCATGCATGGGTCGCCGATGCTATGTTTAATGTACCCATGGGGCTTTGCCTTGTAGAAGTGGGCGACAAATGGAAGCTGTCCCATTATATCTCTCTTCTTATCCCAAAACGGTTTGAAGTTGAAGGGTCGGGGAAGGAAGGTGACATTGTAGAATTCTAGATAGGCACCTCGGTCGCTTGGTGGACTTGTCGAAGACCGGGTCACGTAGTTGCGGACAAAGGCGGAAAATTCGCCAAGTGTTTCGCGCATATACGGCACATTCATCAACGCCACTCCTTCATCCTCCGCCTGGTTGACAACCAGTTCCGCAGAACTCATGGCGATGGTTCGAGTAAGTTCATGACCAAAGTCGGCCAACGTAAATGGGCGCAGGATCACCGTGTCAGTATCAAGGAGCAATATGTATTCGCTGTGCAACAACATGGGTAATTCAACCCGTTGCAGTAGCTGCGTCGTCGACCACGTTCCACTGAAACCGCCCAGCGTCTGCAAATGAAGAGTGACATCATGTGCCAGTAGCCAGCTGCGCAGCTCTTGGTCTCTTTCGCCATGATACAAGACGTGAACTTTGTTGCGTGGCATGTGCGTCTGGACGGAAACAATGGACGCCTGCAGCATGAACTTGTCAAAATATTCACTGTGCTCCGAGTACGTATACACAATCGGAATGGCAAAGAATCGCAACATGCCTGCCAGGGGAATGGACTGCGAATTGTACCAAAAGGTGTCCTGGCCTTCTCGCATGGCAATTTGAAGCGCCGAGAACGTTGATACACTGTTTCCGACAAAGCCATGCAGGTTGCGACAAATGAAAAAGTCAATCAAGGCCCACAAGTCTCGTGTGCTGCTGATTGGTGGGTCTCGGTCGTGCTCTCGTTGTCCAAGCGAGCATCCCTGCCCAGTCGCACAGTCTCTGAGCAACTTCAGTAGCGAGTCCTCGGGCTTGGAAGCAGATTGTATGCCTCCTTGTGTTTGTTGCACCTGATGGTTTGGTCTCAACTCATTGACCGCTCGCAAATCTTCAGGCCGCATGAGCTGGTCGCGCGTCACCACCGTGTATTCGCTCTCCCGCAGCTCCTCCGGAATGCCATGGTCGCCCGCATAGTAGATCCATTGCTTCTCGCTCAAACCTCGGTGGCGCAACGAACTCAACAGTGTCTTGTCGCTTGGCAGCAAGCAGTTGCCCCGATAAATGCCGTCGGGTATGTTCGACCATCGAGCGCAATGCTCGTACCAATCTAGCCCGTCTCGATGGTGAAAGCAAATGCCCTCACTTGCTGGCTGTGATATGGAACTTTGAATGTTATCAATGACCGCTTTCATTTGCGTCGACGGCCGGAAACTTTGCAGTATGGAAAGCGTCACGTCGGGAGGAGCACTTTGAACGGGTCCCATGCCTTTGCATTGTATTTGCTCGTCGTTAGCCTTTGTAAAGTCAAAGTCCACTAGCTTTGCTTCAATTCCACCAATGCGCTTGACTTGCAGTAGAAAGTAGTCGGCATCAAAGGCTACTTCAAATGGAACGCTATTGTCGGGTGATGGGATAACGTTATCATCCGAATGCTGAACGCCGTCAACGATGAAGTAGTTTGGAATTTCAACCGATTGATTGTTTTGTATAGCAATAGCAATGTTTGCTGCATGATACAATAGCTGATTGGAAAGGCCATTGCATATATTGTAGGTATAAGGCCTCTTTGCGTCATGCTCCGGCGTCGGCAATGACAACTTGGCTGGAAGAGGCGAAGCTTCAACCGAGCAGACTGGACACAAGATACACATGGCCATCTGTAGTATGAGAAAGTAGCTTATCCGAGGTCTTTTTCTTCTACTTGAAGCATTTTGTATGCACACAGTTGACTGAATAGTGTTTGGCGATGACGACGAACATGCTGCTCCTGCAGCCGATGCGCAATGTTTCACCGCGAATGCCTCGCCATGGCAGTCACCAAATGCCATTAGACTCTTTTAGTAGCTTCACAATGCAACTTGGGTACATTCATGGCAAGCTGCTGAAAGTATTATGGACGGAACGATTGGCAATGCCAATCAAAAGTTGACTCACGCATGGCGCGTGCGAAGGCAAGTAACGCTGCGACGTTACAAGTCCCGTTGTGACACTGTTTTGGCTTTTCACTCTTGCATCGCATTGCATCGCCGACGGATGACGACCACAACTTTTACTCGCCATCGTTCCTATCAACCATCATGATGATGGAATCAAGCCGACAGCGCGTCGCCTTTGAAACGTATCTATGGCTCTCATTTACAATATTCGCCCTGTACTGCTATCCGGGGAAGAAATCGCTGCTGATTGCCTTTGCAAACTTGCTGACGCGATGCGTCGTCCTGACGCCCCTCTCCACTTGGCAAAATCATCGACAATTGACGCGGAAGAATAGCATGACGACTGACGTTTGGCGGCAAGAGCAATATGCGGGAGACAATGAGGGAGACGCTGCTGGACAAGGCATGAGCCTGGTTCTCTTGCCCGTTTTGCTGGAAGCCATGGGACGATTCTCCAAGAGCAACAGCAGCGACGCATTTTCCGATGAATCTCACGTCACTACCGACTATGAACGATACGCTCTAATATATGCAGTATCAATGATTGCGACAAACTTTAATCTTCCAGCCCTGCTGCTATTTGCCTTGTTTGACTCTGAAACGCTGCTGCAATTCAAGGGACTGTCGTTTCTATGCATTTGGTTTGCTGCTTGGAGCTCGGTGCGCTTCTTCGAAGGCTTGCAGGGAGTATGGACGCGAGGAGAATGGATGCTGGCGAGTGCCATCATTGCCATGGCATGCACAGAATGTTTGGCGGGAGCCATGGTGGTGTGGGATGAGGAGCATCTGCATCAGTTTGTTGCCTTGTCGGGCTGCATGTGTACACTGGTGGGATGCATACTTGGGTCGCTGCTTGGAGATTTTTTGGAAGCACTGGTGCATCAACAAAACTCTTTGACAATTCAGCAAGAATTCATTCTGCCCTTGACACTGTTTGCAATCGTACTGATTGCATTCACGGGTATCGAGCTACTGCTTGCCACGAACCCATCTACCGCTGAGGCAATTCCTTATCCCCGATCCATTCACTGGATCATTGACTTTTTGTTCCACGCCGAGCTTGCGCCTATACATATACTGGGCATGCCGCTCTGGCGACGAGTCACTTGGATTATTTACTGGGTGGTGGTACTGCTGCTGACCATTCCCTTGGCTCCCAACACGAGTGTTACTTCAGACTCGAGCGCCATTATCGCTCGTAAATGGTTTCATGCATTCGCTATCATTCTATTTGTACCAGTGTCGCTGTCAACTCCCATATTGCAGGGGTTGGGCTACGCCGTGGGTTTGTCAGTACTCATGGTGCTGGAATGCATACGAACCGACGTTCCAGCGCTGAACGCGTTTTACGAACGATATATAGACGAAGGCAAGGACGGAAGGTCGACGCACTGCATTATTGTATCGCACATGTGTCTTATATTTGGGTGTGCTGCTCCATTGTGGATTGCGGATATGCTGAATTTGCAGGAAGCTCACTCGGAAACCATGGGGCTACTGGTACTTTGGGGAGTCCTATGTTTGGGCGTTGGCGACTCCATGGGCGCTGTCATTGGCAAGAACTATGGCAAGATTGCATGGGGCAAATCGAGAACTGTGGAAGGGAGTCTAGCCATGTTGTTCAGCATGCTGGCTCTATACTTGGGCTTGGCTTTCTACTTTGACTTGTTTGGTGCAGTGCATGCGCTGCACTGGATACCTGCCATGCTTTTCGTGACACTCATTGAAGCATTCACGCATCAGATTGACAATATGGTATTACCGTTGTCCGGCGTTGCCGTTATCCTAATGAGCCAGCATGCCATAAAGATGGGACCAGCTAGCACTCTTACCTTAGGAGACACGATATGATAAACGATTTTGGAGCAATATCCAAACGGCGCCATGGATAAAAAAACCATCATTTTTCAATATTAAGACAGCAAATAGACTTGGCTTGTATGCATTGGAATATGCATGTACATCAGAGGGTGCTGCCCTTGAAACGGATAGCTGTGCAAAACGAGATCTTTTGGATATGTCGCAACGGTTTCAAATGGATTCCGACCTGCGAAAACGCCGATCACATCATCATGCCGGCGATCCACTCTATCAGCAAGCGCATCCATCATAGACCGTGAATTACACTGTACATGCTCCAAGACTCGTTATAGATTAAAATTACTGACAGAAAGATTTGTCAAGGAATGCTTCCGATGAGCCGATGCTTGCGAGGATCGCAATTGACTCTCACGGCACGACAAAGCATACTCTTTACCATGCTTCTTTCATTGACGACCTTGTCACCTACAATACATGCATTTAATCGTCCTGTACTTTTTCAAAAGAATGTTACGCCGCTTGCCAAAAAACCTTCGCGAGTTCAGCGTACTACACTGAATAATGCAAACGCAGCTGCAGCATCACCTTCCGGCGATCACCAAAATGGTTCCACCAAACGTCAACGCTCCGGTATGTCCTTGGCCATTACGTCAGTCTACTTTACCGTCATGGCGGCAAAGTGCGCCCTTCCGGCAACGTTAAGTCTACTGACGGATCCAAAGACGGGACTCGTCTTTCACAACAGTTTGTTGACGCCGCAGCAAGTCTTTTCTCAGATTTTGTTCGTCAGCACAAGTGCCATTGCCGTAGGAAAGCTGTTGCTGGGACCAGTCATTGACTATTTTGGAGGCATACGGTCACTGCAAGTGTCACTCTTGGCATTGTCAGTGTTGCTGGCAATCATTTCCGTGTCGAGTAGTGTCACAACGTTTGCAATCTGTTGGGTGCTGGTTGATTTCATTTTTAGTTCCTGCTGGGCGGCTTGCATCAATGCCATTCATCAGTGCTTTCCCGATGCGAGCGACTGGTCGATGCAGATTGGTCGGTTGGCGGCGGCTGCCCGGACTGGAAACGCGGCGGCCTTTGCCATGTTTGCCTCTCTGCTGAGCTACTTTACGTTGCGAACGAGGCAAGCGTGGCGTCCGATATTTCTCGTTTCCAGCGTCCTGCAATTAGTGCCCGTGGCACTCTTGACTCTTTATGGGAAACCGTTCATATCAAAGGAGCAAATAGTTTCCAAGCGATTGACGCAGCTACAAAGTGGTTCCGAGAGACAACGATCGTCGACGACTGGTCCCATCATGACGCTGCGGCGAGAGGCAAAAACCGTTGCCTTTTGGTGCCACTTAACCAGCCGTTCCATGCTCATGGTGTTTGCATCCTTTCTCCTATTTGTTCCGACGCTCATGAATCAAGTCTATGGAGCGTCGTCTTCGTTGGCGGCTCGCGTTGGATCGCTCTACGCCATTGGTTGTCTCACTTCCGTCACGATTGGGTCAGGTAGATATGCACAACTGTCACGACGACAGAAGGTATTTTCAGTCGTTACGTTGATGGGTTTGGCGACGCTTTCGAGTGCGGCGCAGCTTGGGCATGTCATGGGCGCTTGGTCGTTGTCGATATCAGCCAGTGCCATGAGCATGTTTGCCTGGGGATTTAGCTTTGCCATACCCTTTTACATTCCGCCGTCCTTGTATGCGTTAAAGCGGGGTGGAACCGAGTCATCGGCAACGATTGCTGATGTATTCGACATTGGAGGATTTGCATTGCTTGCTGCTTTTAACGGTTATGTAGCGGGTTTGCATCACTCCAGTAAAGTGGCGTGGATACCAGTGTTTCAAATGACTACCTTGGCCGCATTTGTCTCGCTCGTAACACTTTCTATTGCTACATGGAAAGAGCGCGATTGATGTACATTTGTTGTTGATGTAACAAAGTATAGGTGGTAATATAAATTGATTCTACTATGATAAACTACCTTAAATCGCGCGATGCCGACATGAGGTCCGCTCGTACGTAGGAATCACTTCGTCGCAACTTGGACGGAAAGCCAAAGGCGCGGACGCCTGATCGAATGATTTTTATGTATGTATATGCATGACCAGAGATGTACTCGGTCGCTCTGCGATGTGGACTTCAAATCCACACTTGGGAGAGCACTCGTAAAAGGACAAACGATACGGCTGGTGCCGCATAAATGTTCTTTGCTTTTTGGGTTTCGCCGTCACTTTCTACTTCTTAGTGTTAGGGCGCGTTGCTTGGCGCTTGATCGCCGCTACTGCATCATCACCGCCAAGAATCATGTTTTTGCCATGGGATGAAGGTGTCGCTTTCGTGTCATTGTCGCATGGACTATCTTTGGCCACTGCAGCGTATGGACGGTTTGATGATTGACGCTTACTAGTTTTGTTGCCGTCGCCGTCTCCAGCAATAGGCGGTGGAAAAGGCCACTCAACATCAAAATCTTTGCCACCAGTATCATGTGTGGCGCCGTGTTGATTCTTGTTGCGATTGATAATGTTCGATACATTTGTAGGCGCAGGCACCACTGCAGCACTACTGGACAAAATCTCAGGATTGAATTTCTTGCCCTTTTTACTCCAATATCTGCGAACGTTCGGTTGACGACTCGACGCCATTCCCCGCGTCTTCGTCCCTGTTGCTGCTGAGCTATTCATTTGCACGGCATGGGATGAAATCAAGTCGTCTTTGGCGCAACGAGCTGGCACAGCGTCCGCCTTGCCATGCTTGCCAGTTTCCAGGGGCGATCCAGCGCCTTTACCTGTTGCGCTAACCTTGGCTTGACGAGCTGTAGACGAGGCAAATGTTACACGCTCCAATGTATCCGTCGTGAAGGGCGCTGCATGTGGATCATTATGGTTAATGACGTCTTTAGACTGCTTTCCATACGGAAGAGTCCCTTGACAACCTTCGGCAACCGTGGCCACTGGCGATTCACATGGCGCTGTGGTGGCGGTATTTTCGGCCTTTCCAAGAACAGTTCCTTCGCCAGGCTTCTTGCAACATCGTCCGCTCATATTTCCCTTTGCCTTAATATTCTTAGAGGAGACGGAGACGCAGCTTTCCGACGTATCACCATTCCCACCGCTATCGGAATCGGGCGCAAGGTTCAAAGAAACAAGGTCCGATTCACCCATTGCCTTCTTCTGGCCGGAATCATTCACGACAGTCAATCCTCCATGCTTGTTTCGTCCCATACCAAGAGATCCACTGGTGCCACTGTCGCTGCTTTTCTCTGCCGTGGACGATACTCCTTCTGGACTTTCCTTGTTTGCTGCTGCGGTCGAGTTTTTGTAAACCTCCGACTCTTCAGCAGGCGCCGCGACGACTTCTGTTGCTGGTGCAGCATTTACCGCCTTCTCCTTCAATGTGAGCGCCGCGAACAGAGTAGTAGTGGCTCGGACGATGTGCTCCGATTCCGTACCTGTAGGGCTGGCGTTCTGCAGAGTTAGCTGCTTAGGGTTGCCATTGCAACTGTCGTGGAGAATGGCCTTTGTCTGTTGCTTGCTATCATTCATCGGCTGCGTCTTTATACTAGCTTGCTCATCGCGAGCAACGCTGTTCTTACCGTGATGGGCAGCATGACGGTTACTGCTTCGCTCGCGACCGCGATTCTTGGAACGGTGCCCATTGTTCTGCATGCGTCGATGACTTCCAGAACGACTCACGCTGCCACTACCTTGATGACTACCATTGACATTGTTTTCACCATGGTGGCGGCCGGTGTCGTAGTCATTGCCTTTGCCATTGTGGCTGTCGTTTCGTTTCAATTTGCTCTCATGATGAATCTGAAGACCTTCCTCGCTTGGGTCACTGCCGGAATTGTGGCGATGATGCACTGGTTGGCCATAGTACTGATCGCCGTTCGCATCGCTTCCTTGATATTGCTGGACCGGTTGGCAATGACGAAACTGGTCATGTTGACGCAGCTGCTGGTCTTGGTAGGTGTATAGCTGCTGATCATTGGCCAAGGAGCCACCGTCATAGTGACTGACGACTTCCGGATCGACCATGTCGACGTACGCCGGATAAGCTGGTGGCACATGCGTCCCGTAAACGTAGTGCTCACCGTTGCAAACATGAGCAGAAACGTAAGGCTGTTGATTCATTTGCGGCTGTGCGTAAAGTTGCAGCGTCGGCGGGTGAAATTCCTGCGAGTTTGGGTTGAGAGACGACCCGTGGAAACCAACGACGCCAGGATGGCCAATGGACGAAGCAGACATCATGTTTCCTGGAGAACTGCCATGCTGATGCATCACTGTCTTTGCAGGGGATGAGTAAGGCTGCATCATTCGACCATCAGCGGTTGGCGTGACAAAGGGAGCGCCCTGGTACATTTCCGCTGAAGCCACAAAAGGAATGTTGCTTGGCGAAGCGTGCGGAAACGGCGGGACAACGTATCCTTGCTGATAAAACAACTGCTGCGGCTGCATCATGGGCGTATCGCCGTGAGCTGGATGAGCAGGAGACATGTTCACCATTTGCGGAAGCGGCGTGCTGTAGACTGGTCCGCGCGGATGCTGCTGCTGCGCATTCCCAAAATTCACTGGATAAAATTGCGGCTGCTGCATTTGCTCTTGCATGAGACTCGGCGAGCCTTGCTGTCCGCGCTCACTGTCATCAATATTCAAGCCACAAGTAGTCTGCCCAGAGTCAAAGCTAGTCGGCGAGACTGTAGGACTGGTGAGCGCCGACGCATTGCCCTTGGCTGTTTCGCCTTGCCAGGGAACATAGATTGGAAACAACCAATGTCCATCCTCCGAAACTCCGACAATAATACTGTTTTGCAAGGCGGCTCGGACGACTAAAGGATCTGCTGGACTTGCGTCCGAAGCATGAATGAAGCGACCGGCTGAAAACGATGCATAAATCTCTCGCACCTTGCGAAAGCTGCAAATGGTTGCAATTGGGACTGATCCGTAATGATCCGGATGACGGAGATTCTCTTGCAAATACTTGTCGTGCATTAGATTGTGTTGCGAAAAGTAGAACTCAATTTGGAATTTTAATTGGTGGTGAAGAGCACTTGCAGCGTCGTTGACGAGCGGCGGTTCTTGATAATGCAGCAGCGGCGATGGCGAGCGCTGACTATGAGCGGCGGGAGAAGCCATGGTAGGACTATGATGGTTTTGGACGGGCGGATAATTCATTATTTATCTGAAGGAAGCAGAACAAAGATCTTTGTTAGTTTCCGTGCAATCAAGGTTTTTAATTGTCATTTTTCGGACGTCGAAAGCCAGCACTGAACTCAATGACATGGCAGCACGTCAAGCATGTATCCAAACCAAGCCAAGTCAAGCTTGCTTACTATCAACGTACCTCTATTAGTGTAAAATTCTCGCGTGTCAGGGAAAGATTCGTTCGCGCGTGTCAAGAAAAAGATCCAAGCGAGCAAAGTGCAGGTGCGCGTCCGAGAGTCTTGAGTTCGAGTCAGTGAAGCGTCGCTAGAACAAGAATCAATTCACAATTGAAATTATGAATCGTTTAGCAGTAGAGTCGCTGTTTAAAAGGCTTCGGTATCGTCTCGTAGTCGAAACAATGGACTCGTTCCGTTTTCGTGGTGGTCCGCCAACAGAATTGTGGTGTCGCTACAAATTGTAAATCAAGTGGGAACCGGTACTGGAAATTAAGAGAATTTGATTTCTTCGCCCTTGTCAAACATCTAGTATGGGCTCATTAACAATCACGAAGTCCTGGAGCCTCTCTGTAGCTGAGACTTCAGTCAGGTGGTGATTTCGCGTGGTGTATGTGCCGCATTGCGTGAAGACGCAAAACGCGTGACGACGCGCAAAACTCACTTTTCACGTGACTGACTACACTTTCAGTCATAGTGACGTCATCTGTGTGAAAGTAGCTTACAGTGTGTCGTAGTGGTTTCATTTCATGGCTTTCGAGCCGCTCGTTAATTCATCTCATTTATCTCGTTCCATCATGAGCCGATCGACGCTAGTTGCTCTCCAAATACCAAGTCGATGGCCTAGGCATGCTAATTGGAAGACTCAAGTACTATCGCGATCATGGAGCACATTTTCTTTTGACGAAGTCCCGCGACGCAGTCGTTCATCGCGTCATCAACTCGCCAATGCCAATACTCGACTTGCATCAGCGCCACATTTTTGGCGACAATCATCGCTATCTACATCGTATAACAATCAATTAATATACGGCAGCAATCATCAACAGATAAGACATGCATCATGGCTACCAGAAGCCTTTCAATCCTTCTCAATATGGGGAGGAAGCGGATACTTGATCAAAATATTTCACGATGTTTTTCGTTTGGAGTATTGGGCCTGCTTTGCCGCCATGAATGTCATGGTGCGCGTAGGTCTCTTTCCGCTCGTCTTGTATGGAGCAAAAACATCTTCCCGCTTTGCCAAGGTTGTTCCAGAAGTGCAGTTTATATTGAGCTTGCTCAACAATGATTTGAAGAAGCTGCGCGAGCAAAAAGCCCCCTGGCAAACCAGAGCAGTGCTCATGATTACAAATTTAAAAACCATGGGAGGCATTTACAAGCTACATAAGATTAATCCGTTTTCAGTCTTTCTCAGTCCGCTTCTTCAGCTACCAATCTTCATGTATGTTTCGATCGATCTGCGAAAGATTTTGAATGGACTCGATCCACTGCTGGCGCAGAAATTGGTGGATTCCTCCATTGCCTGGATTCCCGACTTGACAGAGCCGGATCCATGGTTTGGCTTGCCCATACTTGCCGGTCTTGTCATGTACGCCAACATTGAGGATGCCGTGGGTAAACGATCACTCAGTGGAGCGACTGCTGCCAAGTCAGACACTGCCGTCTTGATGAAGGATATCTTTCAGTCTTGCGCTGTTTTCATGCCATGTTTCACGGCACAGCTACCAGCTGGTGTACAAATATACTTGGTGACAAGCTTCGTGTGGACATTGGGACAGAGTGCAGCCTTGCGGACTGAACGTTTTCGCCAAGTGGTGGGCTTGCCATCGTTGCTGGCGCCGCCACCGGAAGCATCCTACGCGCAAGAGTTTATTGCGCTCAAGAAATTGGAACAAAAGGCTAGGGAACTGCGCGGCAATGGACCGTTGCTAGGTGTTGGAATACTTGCGCCGGGATATCAAGCATCATTTGCTGGAACGCATCGGGACACTTCGATCCGAGGGAGTGACATTAGCCAGGCTGTTCGAGAAACGATACTTCCGGAGACGATACAGCCAAAGGTGCGAGACATACATCCCATGATACCTTTTATACATGGAATTAGCGCTCCGCCCAGCCAGCTTTTGGAGCAAAAGCGCGAGGAAGAGCGGAAGAATCAAGTTAGCAGTGCGATATCGACTCGAACACAAATCACTGACCGTGAATACATGCCACAATTCGACGAAGATGTCATGGAGAAGGCAAATCGTGGCGTACGTCCTGCAAAGATTCAGTTTGTCAAACGCGATAACGAGACTAGCACGCCGTCAACAGTTAGTTTAAAGAAGTTGAGTAGGCGGACGAGGACGAGGAAGAAACCGCGAAGCTAGTATTAAATGATGCACTCGCGTTATAAGTGAAAAATTTAGAAAGAGATCTACTTTTGCTTCTGCCTCCTCAAGACCTCTGTAGTTGCTAGCTCGGCGGAGAAGGCTGCGTGTTTTCCGGCGTATGTCGTAGTTCGCTTCAGTGCTTGTCGGTTGACCATGTAGTAGTTCTTTATGCAATAGCCAAGAACGCGACTTAAAATGACGAGCCACATTAGCTTGGCGTATCCCTTCTTGAGCAGTTGGAACAAAGTCGATGGATCGACAACATTTACGGGCGATAATTGCATTTCTGACCAAGGTGTTTTTGAATTCCATTTGAAAAATGGTTTCATTCCACGGAAGTTGGCCGTGGCATGCACAGCGACAGCAGGAGCAAGAAGTTGCCATGTCTTGTATTCGACGCCAAGCAAATCTCTCTTCGCTAAAGCAAGTGCCGTCATCGTGCCGCACAGCTCATGAATTGGAAAGATTCCGCGACAAAAGGCATAAAAGCTCTTGTTTTCGTTATGAGATTTGGTGTACATGAGCACTCGGCGCGCAGTATCACAGAGCTTCAACCCCAAGCTTACAGCAAGCATCTGCGACACATACTTGTTTGCATTAATCACATCCTTTTCGCCTGGCCCGCGGACAATGGCTTCTGCGTGCTTGCGCTTCTTCTTGCTCTTCTTTGATTCTCGTACAGTCCACTTGAAATTTCGTGGAAGGGTTGTGCTCCACTCCAAAAGTTTAAGCTTGACGTACTCTTCCACAATTGGAGCGGCTATGCAGGTGGTGGCGACATCCGCCGCAAAAAGAGTGATGCGCTTAGGACGATAACCAATGTCTTTCAAGACCCAAGGAAGGACTGGTAAAGGGATTCTCGGGGTGAAGGAAAATAGATTTGGTTCCAGCCAACAGAATACACCAAGTCGCACAACCGTTGTGGTAACAATTTCGGCAAGAAACGTGATAGCATATCCAAACGTAAATGAACTGAAAAACGTGCTCGCCCACGTATTAACGTCGTTCTCTCGCGCGTCAAAGACGGATAGCACCGCCAGCAGCGGAGCAATCGCTGTCAAGGAAACAAGGCGCAAGTTATCGTAGAATCTCATATTGTACTCGGAGAGTGGAAGTGTCCTTGGCGAAACGCCGCTGTAACATGCAACAGCGACTGTGACCATCAGTATGCTTATTTTGAAAATGCTGTCGAAACTCAGTTGAGCACTCGCTTCCGCCAGAGACTGCGACTATAGGAACGAGCGGACAATGAGCTTTAAAAAGTCTTTCGCACTTCTATCAACACTACTCGTCGCATGCAGTGACTTACCTTTTCCGTGGAGTGCATTTGGAGCGACATCACTGGCGGTTGCTGGTAGAGCGTTGTGATTGCTTGCGGCACTGCAGGTAAAAACTGTTGATGAGCTGGTACAAGCTCCATGGACGCTTCCTTCACTTTGTTGATAACAACTGGCTGTTGCGGCGGCTTGACCTGCTTGCCCAAGCTGGCTTCCTCTCTGACAGGCACGTTTGTAGCGGGGCTTTTCACTTGAGCGTGGGGTTCGGCGATGCGAGGTGGTTGATGATTGGGTCCAGACCAAGGAGCGTATTGACCCTGCGGCGGCACCGCATAAGCTGGATGCTGCGCCATTGCATGAGGCGTAAAGGGAGGATATGGATACGGATATCCAGGTGGGTAGGGATATGAGGGGTGGTATTGAGGCGGCGGCTGCTGTGAGTACTGTCGGTATGCCTCATGTGGCGGGGGTGGTGGTGGCTGCTGCGAATATCCAGCGGGCGGAACATGTTGCTGCGGAGGATATGCGTTATACAAAGGTGTCTGATAATCAACCGACCGAGGTTGTGGCACATGTGGATAGTAGTACTGGTTAGGAGTCGGAGAAGTCTGAGTTGTCGGTAATGGTTGGTACGCAGAGGCTGGCGGTTCTGATGGACGCGAGTCGTCGACTGCCACATTCGAGGGTTCCTGCTCCTGCTCCTCCGAATCAACCTCTGCATCACTGTAGTATACTGGCAAGTTAGGCAATGAAAACGATAGCCCATCGTCCGTGTCATCTGATTCTTCGCCGTCTGATGACGCAACGTGAGCCGGCGGAGACTGGTACGGTGGACGAGGGACCGTTTGCTTGGCAGTCGCTGCTTGTTCCTGGGCAATCAAGAGGGAGCGTCGCAGTAAGAGTTGTTGGCGCTTGTACCTCCGACGATCCTTGCTCTGCCATAGCTGGTCCGGAAGCGTTATTGATTGTTCTCCAGGTTTTGGCTCCTCCTTCTGAGCAGCCTCCATCGATGCCTGAGCAGTTTGGCTCCTCTTGGCAAAGGCTTCGGCCGTTGCGGGTGTTACGATGAATGCATCATTTCTTTCATACTGCTGTGTTTTGGTTTTCGGCTCATCAATTCGACGTAATGACAAAACACTTTCTGTTAGAGAAGGCGCTTGTGCACTGGCGAGCAACGTTTTCGACTTGGCAGCCGTCATGTAATCTGTATCATCCAACATTTGCTGCAACTTTTCCAATGTCTTTAGTGGTTGCGACTGATACTCTATTTCTGGCTTGTTAATTGTCGTTGCAGTTTCAGTACTGACTTTATTGTGAGTGGCATCAATAGTGACAGCTGCTGAGACGGGCGTCGAGGTTGTGACAGTCGCTTGCTGCTTCTTCGATGGCGACTCTGTGCCCGTCAGCCAGTCACTCCAATCGTCATCGGAGCTGCTTTCAGCTTCATCCGTTCCGCCGTCGGAAAAGGGAACTGCTGCGTCCGACCAAAAGACCGTGTTGGAAGTATGAGGCAGTGCTGGAAAGGATGACGTTGCATCGACAATGGAGGCAAACAAAACGAGCGTAACTGCAGAGCAGTCAACGGATAACTTTCTCATTTTGAATTATTTCACTTTTTCCTATGCAGAGTGTCAGAGAGGTGCTGTAGCAAGTCTGTTGGTTCCCTCCATGGCCAACCTCATTTTCTGTCGCTCCAACGAACTTGACGTTTGTCACGCGTCGCAGCGGTGACGATTGAATATTGCCCATAATGTTGGCAATTTACCTTGCCGAAACAAATCGATGATAGGTCTCTCGCTCTTTACCTACAACTTGAGCGTACTGTATGTAGGCTAAAAGCCGTAATATTGTCACTGGAAGAAGACGTTGGCAGCGCTTGCTCCTCCTATAGTATAGCATCTAAATCGATTGCTCCAACAGTCTCTTGCGCTCACTTTTACAATGGCTTGCGCTTGCGCTACCTTTGACTGGACTATGTGTCTCTTGCAATCGTGCTGCATCAAGGATTAAATGAGCATTGGCAGTCATCGAAACAAGACCTAGCTCACTTTTTTGTTACTCGCTGTCAATTCGCCACCTTGAGCTCCACTCGTCCGGCTTAAAACAGGTTCCCATAGTCTGCTGCCATATCTCATTTATGATGACTTATAGAACATCGTAATGGATGCTGTTAGGAAGTAGTTTGCAAAGGTAAGGCGACGCCTGGTGGAATTTGTCCGCGGTATCTCTGCTGGGATCCCCGTTTTGGCCGACGAACAAAGCAACATTGAAAAGGACATCGACACGGTCTCAGCGGCACCAAGACACGGAACATCCCGTTCACGACCACACTCCTACGACGGCGAGAGTAGAAAGTCAGCCACTGGCCCAAACCCTACACACTTCACCGTACCCGAAGAATTCACGACTGACAACCGTAGAAAGACTACCACAGGTACATCAAATACCGGAACCGGCATACACGCCGAGCAACTACAGGAAGCGCAAACACTACCAGCAGTGAAGACTATACTGCCAATCTGTAGACGGACGAACGCCCGGGATGGCCAGTACAAAATGACCCGTCGGAGGCATTAGTAATAAGAAGGCCACTCTGGGATGACGCATGCACATTCGGCTCATTCTAGAGGATCTACTAACAATAGATTCAAAGTTTCCCCAGTCTTTTAGCGTTTAAACCGTCTTTTCTCCCTACTTCCCTACCCCTTCATCTTGGATCTCAACAAAGAGTTTACCTGCCGGCAAGCTAAGATCTTTTAGTTTCCAAAGCATTGAACAAAACCGACGACCGGATTTCTTCAAGCCCTTTCTGTCAACCTCGAATTTTACAACCAATCTCGAACGCTCGATACGGTTGGTACGCGGCGCACCATGTCTCTCCTCCAACCCCTTGGACTTGGGACGAAGAAGACAAGCGTTTCGCCTGGATCTTTTGAGGCATTCTACCGCCGCCTTCATCAAAGCCAATCGACCCGGAACAAGCTTGTGAGCAGCGCTTCAATCAGTTTAAAGACCTTGCCAACAACGAAGTGTTTTACAGTCACATTGCGGAAGAATTCAAAGAAGAAGGATTAGCAAAAGTTGCCGAGTCAACCGCACAATCAGGTGTCGAAACAAGTTACATCGACAGCAACGTACCCTTTCTTAAAGCCTTCATCTTTTCTCCAAAGTCATTAATCTTCCTTGACGAAAAGCGAGCAGACTTTTACAAGAGCCTTGATCTTTGCCGATCGAACAATCCTTTCACGCCCGAAGAGAAGGAGATTCTTCTACTAGAAGACACTTTGCGCAACGAGCGAGACGAATTCGAAGCAAAAGACCTATCGCATCCAGTAACTCTTTACTTCCTCAAGAAGACTCGTTTCCTGCTTCAAAAGGATGAAGAAAACAGACGTCAAGACTTGCAAAGACTTTCTGAAGTACCAGATATAAACACTGAAACGACGTGCGCTTGTTCTGTGTGCATTGACAAGTCGCAGAGCGGCGAAGTCAAGAGCCCGAACCCTAATTAGCTTGTGTCGAGTCCGCAGCTGTCGTATGTGACATGTGAATGAAGAAAGTGCGCAACCGCCGTGTGGATGCGTTGTATGAATGGAACGACCAGTTACGACTGATGTAATGTGATTGAAAGAAACGGATTGATCGGATGATCTTCCGAGTGGTCGATGTAGCGATGTAGCGATAAGCTCACAATATAGAACTACTAGTTTGCGACGAGAGTGCAGTCGTATTTGTGTAGTGGCGAGCGCAAGACTATTCGACGAGCCATCTCCATCAAGAGCTGTACAGACCGTGGCCAAGGACCCTGTATCGGAGCTTTTTGGAGGTAAGACGTTGACTGCGAAATCGTCAACGGTGTTAGATTAACATTTCAGTGCTTCGAGAGCAAGAACGAGCGAGGGAGCTATCGTGACACATTCGTCTGCAGCGAGTCCGATTCCTCTGATCAACCTCCACCATGACGACGATTGATGTAACGACCTACAAGCGTGCCGTCGGTAAAGTCTTCGATATTCCGTGGCTCGCAGCGTCCGCAGCTTGGGATCCAAACGACCCTACCGCAGTGTGTTTCGAGCAAGAGGAACTCACGACTGCGGAGGCGATGGCCGAACTGTCGGAACAAGACGTGACGAACATTAAGACCCAGTACCAGTGGTCGACGATACGAACAAGCCGATTGCGCAAGCTCATGAGTTGGATTCACGAGCAACGTCGGACGACTGCGCAATGGCAAGACTTGGAGAAAGACCAGATTACGAGCCGAGACCTCCCAGTAGCGCCGGGGTCACCGACAGCAGGCAACCGCAGTTTCGGAGACTTTAGCGTTATCGGAGGCAACGACACCACGACGAAGCGACACGACATCAAGCTGGATCTGAAGACCATGCTGGAGCTCAAGAACGATCGCAAGTTCTGCTCCTACTGGCGGGCCTTCAAGAACCGCATGCGAAGCGAGCGACTTGGCTATTTTTGGGACGACGAGTTCAAGGCACCAGCCGCACTCGACCCCGAATTCGCCGAGTATAAGTATCAGTGTTCGAAGCTTTTAGCGGCGCTCGAGTATACCTGCAAGACACCGCAGAGCAAGCTCATTGTCCGCAAGCACATCGACAGCGCGAATGCCTCAGCGTGCATTGCAGAGTTGGAGGCGACATTCCTCGATGGGATGGCGCGCAAGTTGGATCTACGTTCGGCCGAAGACGAATGGCGCAACTTCACCCTCGACGCGGGTTACGCCAAGTCTCTCGTCAATTGGCTCATCCAGTGGTCCAGCAAGGAAGAGAACTACAATGACTACGCCGAGGAAACCGAGCTACTTACAGCAAGCACGAAGCGTCAGATTTTGGAACGCGCGGTTTTCCGCCATGCGGATATGGCAGCGGCGGTGAACATGGCGCTGATCGAAGAGTCCAAGACCGGCAACCCGATGGCGTACACCCAGTTTTGGAACCTCCTGAACGACGTCGCACGTCAATCTGACAATCGTCGTGGCATCAAGGAGACCGAGAAGCGTCAGGCGAACCAATCTGAGCAGACCAAGAAAGAGAAGGAGAAGACGAAGAAGGCAAGCGCGAACAATTCCCAGTCTACGCCAAGTAGCAGCAACAATCAGCAATCCAATCAGGGGGGCGGTGGTCGTGGCGACTTGAGCACGGGACGAGGCGGCGGCAGCGGCCGCGGTCGGGGAGATACTCGTACGTATGTTCGCAGCTATGCCGACACGAAGACGATCGAAATCCCCAGCGACGTGAATGCGACGATTCCACCAAACACGTGGCGACTCCTTACCCGCGATCAGCAACATGAAGTGTTTGAACGCCGTGGTACGAGTCGTGCGGCTAGTGCTGCAGGTGGTTCGACATCAGCAACACAGGCAGGCACCACGCAGACGACGAGTACAACACGCAACGCAAACGTCGCAGCCACTTCATCAGCGGCAACGACGGCGAGTGCGGCGACCGAGCGTGTGAACAACACCAGCCGTGGCTCAGCGATGCGAAGTTTCTTAGGTCCAGACCAGCCCACGACTACGACTCGGGGAGCAAATATTGCTCAGAGTCGCAAGTACAAAGTCGCGAGCATTGACTTGGATAAGCATTCAGCGTCGACTGTCGATCGCGGCGCGAGTGGCGGAGTATGGGGAGCGGACGGCCGCATCCTTACCGAGGACAAGTTCCACAAGATTGAAGTCACTGGAGTCGGTGGTCTCAAGCTTCCGGACCTGTCTACCGTCACAGCAGTCGCCAAGCTTAAGAGCACCAAGGGTTGGGTCGTCGGCGAGTTCCATAATTACGCATATTCTGGAACCGGCAAGACGATTCATTCGAGTATGCAGATGGAAGCCTTCGGACTTCATGTCAACGACAAGCATTACAACTTTGGTGGCAAGTTACGAATCGAAACGCCAGATGGATACAAGTTTATGCTCGGAATGGAAAGTGGCATGGCGACCTTGCCAATGTTTCCAGTGTCGGCGCATGAGCTTCACACCTTACCTCGGGTCATGATGACCTTCGATGGGCCTTGGGATCCGAATGAGTTTGACGTCGAGCCGACCGAGGACGACGACTATGACTCTTCGGATGACGATGACGACGAGGACGACGTACCGGACTTGCTGTCGCGCGACGAAGACGACGAAGACAGTGACGACGAAGAGGGCTTCACGCGCGTGACACGTTCGCGTACGCGGAATCGCACCCATCGTCAAAGCAACGTGACGTATACGAATCTCGGACACGACAATCAACCTGTTTACACCGAGAAGGAGCTGAATGTTTGTGCCGTCGTACAGAAGTACAATGCGGATCTCGTCTATCAGCCCTACAAGTCTATCCTGCCAAAGAAACCTGATATCGACGCATTGCTGCCGAACTTTGCATGGTACCCGGCGCAGACGATCAAGGATACTTTGCGCCATAGCACGCAGTTCAACATGCACGAGCGCCGATACCCCCCACGAATGCATCGAAAGAGCCGATTCCTGAACGTCTACCGTCTAGATGATCGAGTGGCCCATGACACCATGTTCTTCGACGAACCAGCCATGGATGATCATATCGACGGACATGCAGGGTGCACATGCGTGCAGCTATTCTATGGTTGTCGCAGTCAGATCATTGTCGTGTATCCCATGCGGACGAAAGGCGACGTACCGAAACGATTCCGTGATTTCATCCGCGAGTTTGGAGCTCCGTTGGAAGTCTTCTCGGATAATGCGAAAGAAGCGATGAGTGCCGAGTTTGACGAAGTAATGCGCGAGTTCATGATTCGCCGTCGTCATACATCGGAGCCGTACTACCAGAATCAAAACCCAGCCGAGCGCATCATCGGGCACGTAAAGGAAAGTCATGAACGACTTATGGACCGAACGGGCACTCCGGCATGCTTCTGGCTACGCGCTTTACTCTTTCAGACCGAGATGTACCGTCATTTGTCGCATCCTGCCTTGGACGGCAAGTCTCCCATCGAGTTTATCACCGGGCAAGTCCCCGACGTGTCGAAGTATTTGCATTTTCGTTGGTTTGAAATTGTCAACTACTTTGTCAAGGATGTCGAGGCCCCGGGTACCCGCCAGCGTGCGGCGTACTGGCTTGGACCCAACACGACGTGCGGAGACGACCTGACGTACTTCATCTGCGATTGCGAGACACACGAGATCATGACGCGATCGGTTTGCTTACCCCGAAATGACCCAAAATTTTTGAACCTTCGCGTACCGGCACCTGCTTCCCCAGTCATGAAAGAAGGGGAGCCGCGTCTCTATACCGTACCTGGTCTAGGTGGCGAGATCCTTATGCCGGAAATGATCAAGAAGATTACCGACGCCGACAGCAGAGACGAAGATTCTTTCATTCCTGACGAAGACGATACCCCTTTGGTCGAAACGGTGGAATACCCGGAAGATGACGATATGACCGACGGGGAGCTAGATCCTAATCCTGCCGATGACGACCCTGGCGATGACGACGACGACAAGCCGAAGAAGAAGAACATCAATCCGTGGCGCAAACTCCCGAAGTATGCACCCGATGAACTTATCGGCAAGTCGTTTCTCATGAAGACGGACGACGGGCAAGAAGTTCGAGCGACCGTCATGAGCAAGCTGAACAATCGCGACGCCCAGAACCATCAGAACATTAAAATGATGCTGAAACTTGGTAACGGCGAAGCGGACGAAGTGATGTCCTATGTCGAGGTTTCCGATCTCTACGAGGCCGAAGTGAACCAAGACATGGCGAATCCTGAGCGTAAATGGTTCTTCAAGGAGATTCTAGACCATCAGGGTCCGCTGACGAGCAAGTCGAAGAACTGGAAGCACTCCAAGTGGAACGTCCTTGTACAATGGGACGATGGATCCAAGACTTGGGAGCCTCTCAACGCGATGATCGAAAACGACAAAGTATCAGTGGCAGCCTACGCGCAAAAGCATAATCTTCTCGACAAGGACGGATGGTCATCGTTGAATCGATGGGCCCGGAACGCCAAGAAGGTTGCGCGCAAGGTGGCGACCGCCCGAATGGAGCAGCAGAAGAACGGACCGCGCTACAAGTTTGGAGTCCAAGTACCCCGAGACTGGAAGGAAGCGCGTCGTCTACAAGAAGCTGCAGGGCACACGAAGTGGACGGATGCGGAAGGCGTGGAGCTGGCGAACCTGGACGAGTACGAGACGTTTCAAGATCTTGGTCCAAGTTCCACCACAACACCACCAACTGGTTACCAGAAGATTCGAGTCCATTTTGTGTACGATGTCAAGCACGATTTGCGATACAAGGCACGTCTCGTTGCAGGCGGCCACATGACGAAAGACAACGACGATGCCTACTCCAGTGTTATCTCATTGAAGGCAATGCGTCTAGCTCTCGTCATTGGAGAAGCGAACGGCAAGAAGTGCATGGTCGGTGACATTGGGAATGCTTATCTCGAAGCGTTCACCAAGGAGAAGGTATACTTCGTTGGAGGCCCCGAGTTCGGGGAGCGCGAAGGACACATCCTGGTCATCGTCAAGGCTTTGTACGGATTGCGAACAAGCGGAGCACGATTTCACGAACGCTTAGCCGACGCCCTACTTGCGGAAGGGTGGAAGCCGTCCTATTGCGATTCCGATCTGTGGATCAAGGACGCCGGCGACAGCTACGACTACCTCTGTGTATGGGTCGACGATCTGTTGAATATTTCAGACGATCCAGCAGCGTTCTTCAAGATGCTAGAGGAGAAGTATAAGTTTAAGCTCAAAGGTGTTGGACATCCCGAGTATCATCTCGGCGGTGACTTTGGACGAGACCCTGATGGAACCCTTTACTGGTCGGCCAAGACCTACGTTGCGAAACTCTTGGCGCAGTACGAGCGTTTGTTTGAAGGTCCTCCGAAGAAGTATTCATCACCAATCGACAAAGACGATCATCCCGAACTTGACCAAAGCGAGCTACTGAACGACCAAGAGAAGAAGATTTACCAGTCTCTAGTCGGGGCACTTCAGTGGGCGATTACTTTGGGACGATTTGACATTGCCGTTGCAGTTGTGAGCCTGTCGCGATTCCGTGTGGAGCCGCGCAAGGGACACCTGCAGCGGGTGAAGCGAGTCTGTGGATATTTGCGAGAGTTACCGGACGCAGCAATCCGTTTCCGCACGAAGTGGCCAGCCAACGAGGAGCACTTCGGCACCATGGAGGAACAAGATTGGGAGCGCAGCGTTTACGGGAAGGACGGAGTTGATGAGATGTTGGACGTCTACCCACCGCCAAAGGGTGTGACTGTACGAACATCAACTTTCGAGGATGCGTGTCTCATGCATTGCATGGTGACAGGCAAGTCATTGGAAGGAGTTTTGTCATTTGTCAACCAGACGCCTGTCGACTGGCATTGCAAACTCCAGGCTACAGTCGAGACTGCGACCTTCGGATCGGAATTCGGAGTAGCAAAGAGTGGAACGGATATCAGCATTTCTCTACGCGCGTCGCTCATGGCTATGGGCGTACCATTGGAGAAGTCTGCCTGGATGTACGGAGATAACCAAGCAGTGATTACGCAATCTACAATCCCGAGTTCGACATTGTCCAAGCGACACAATGCGTTGGCCTACCATCGTGTTCGTTGGGCAGTTGCTGCGGGGATCATCAAGTTTGTAAAGATTGACGGAAAGGAGAACATTGCGGACGTACTGACGAAGTACCTGCCGTACTGTGATGCGATGCCATTGCTCAAGCCAGTATTGTTTTGGCGCGGCGATACATCGTATGCGATTGTGAAGGACAAGAATGCGGCTACGACGAGCAGCGTACCCGAGGGGAGTGACAAGTCGCAGAGCGGCGAAGTCAAGAGCCCGAACCCTAATTAGCTTGTGTCGAGTCCGCAGCTGTCGTATGTGACATGTGAATGAAGAAAGTGCGCAACCGTCGTGTGGATGCGTTGTATGAATGGAACGACCAGTTACGACTGATGTGATGTGATTGAAAGAAACGGATTGATCGGATGATCTTCCGAGTGGTCGATGTAGC